>JANHGB010012102.1:0-22299 GCA_026283785.1 Coracopsis vasa | reverse complement strand
GGGAAGTTTAGATTGGATATAAGGAAGAAATTCTTTACTGTAAGGGTGGTGAGGCACTGGAATGGGTTGCCCAGGGAGGTTGTGAATGCTCCATCTCTGGTAGTGTTCAAGGCCAGGCTGGACAGAGCCTTGGGTGACATGGTTTAGTGTGAGGTGTCCCTGCTCATGGCAGGGATGTTGGAACTGGATGATCTTAAGGTCCTTTCCAACCCTGACTATTCTATGATTCTATGATTCTAAAATGGGGGTAGGACTGGAAAAATCTAATTTAGGTAGTAATGATGGGTGCAACAAAAGCTAGTGTACAGCATAGCATTGTACTTCAGGAGAGGTTTGTCAGATCTTATTTTAGAGTGGATGACTTTCTTACGTGGATAAAAAGCAGACTTCATTTTCCACCGAGGTAAATTCAACATCTGTCCCTTGAGCTCATATTTTAAAAACAAATTTAAGTGATGTAAAATAACATCTTCTGCAAAGATCTTTGAGATAAACGTATTTATATTCCTTACTGTAGCAGGGAGGTATGGTGTGAAGTATAAAATATCCTGCTTTTCTCCTTTTTACGAGAAACTATGGCACTTTGCCAGGTGAAATAGTCTTAAAATGGTCTCTTTCTGGAGAAATTGAAACCTGCTTGGCTTTCAACCTCCCCCCCTTCTCTAAATGCAAAGTATCAAAAAACAGCACGTATAGCATCAGAGTGTAGCTGCTGGGAAGTGTAAGCATTTCACTTCATCCTATGCAGCACTTCTCAGGAAGGTCATTTGGAGAAGAAAGATCCCATGGCATAATTTCCTCTTGCATTATGAACTCTCTGCGCTTTTTAAGCATATGGCTATGTGTTTATCTGCTTTTGCTTACATTACAAAAGCAAAGGGGAAATAAGGTAAAGGAAAAATACTCAGTAAGTTACCTGTATTTTTTGCAAATGTTCCCTATGGTAGATATTTTTCAGCACTTCCTTTTCTGTTCTAGGGATTAACAGCTTGAGGAAGACATCTGTGGTGTTTGCTGTTTCTATAAGCTGTTGGAACAGTAGAATGAATTTTAGTTTGATTATATAGGGTCCTATTTGTGCTCCAAAGTTACCCATTTGTCATAAGGACAGGTTCTAGTGTGCACTAAACACACATTTGCATGATTGAATGGATTATTGTGCTTCTAAATGCCTCTTTGTGTCTGCAGTTATTCATGACCACATGATCTAGTGGCTAGAGCAGGAGGCTACAAGTCTGCTGACAATAACTCTTGTACAAGCTCCACCACTGCTTCATCATATGACATTGGGAAATCACTGGGGGGGGCTAAAGGTGACAGTAGTTAGGCAGCCATCTTACCTATATACAAAAGCAAACACTATTTTTACTGTACAGATGAAATACTCGGTATACTTGATATATATGAATATTTACCTATGCTTTGTGGTCTGTACCATTATACCTTAGAAATAAAGCAGAAACTCAACGCACAGATATAAAGTTGCATGGTTAGAAATGAGCTTTTGAAACATGTTCATGGGTTGAGGTACCTTGAAAGAGTGATGGTAGCTGCTAGTCATGCCAATCTGATCAAAAGGGAATAGTGTTCTCAACAGCCTTTTCAGAAGTTGTACTGATTGTATCTTCTCAAGTTTTCTTGGTAGCCAGGGAAAGGAGATTGTAATAACCTAGAACATAATACACTGTGGACACTATGTACTGCCTTGCTTTTGAGAAATAGAGGGGGGATTAATGCAATAAAGTTCATCTGGTCTTTCTCGTCAAAAGAATGACAGGCATCTGAGAATTAGGGAAGGTAATACAGATATGCTATAAGGATATGCAGGATGCTATAACGTTATTGCTGCTTAGGTTGAGTCAAGAGACTTGTCTGATGCAATTCTTTATCATTTTAATCTTTTCTGGCAAGGGCATGGTCTAGATAAGATGTCCCCAGGAGTAACTTGCACTGATCACACCTCATCTTTTCCATGTTCAAGGCCAGGCTGGACAGAGCCTGGACTTCATTGTCTCAGGTGATGTGTCTCTGCCCACGGTAGGGTGATTGGAAATAGATGATCATAAGGTCCTTTCCAACCCAAACCATTCTATGATTCTATGTGACCTCTTGTAAAACAGGAGTCTTCACTTTCTTTGTAGCCACCCTTTCAATACTGGAACACAGTGATAAGATTTCCCCTGAGCCTGCTTTCCTCAAGGCTGAATAAATCCAGTTCTCTCAGCCTTTCCTCCTATGGCAGGATTCTCAGTCTTTGGATCATCTTTGTGCCCTTGATTGGTTTTGACCACTACCAGATGAAACTAGAGATGAGCTAAAACTGAGCTATGCCCTTATTCTTATCCACTGGAAAGTTTCATCTAAAATGAAGCAGGGAAAAAAGGTCTGTCTTTTTTTTTTCCCTTAACTTTGTAATTTCCTGCTCCTTCTTCAGCCTATATAATAACATATCACAGTGTCAAGACTTGAATAATTCAATGAATTATAGCAGAACTGGAGCTGTCAAGAGGTTGCCAGTGTGTTTTGATTGATATTCAATTACTTTTCTTGTAAACACCAATGATTTTAATGTCCTTATTTTATAAAGATATTTATGAAACAAATTTCCTGGATGCCATCAGTGAGAGAGCCAGAGTTGCTACCAATGGGGCAGTCACATGGCACAGGGGTGATTAGAATGAAATGTGGTAAAGATACTTTAAAATTTGCTAACCAAGAAGACATAGGACAAAAAATTCTTACTGCAAAGAGTGCCTTGCATCAGAGCCTTGTGTTAGGTATTACACAGGATGTAAATGCAGACTGATTGCAGTCTCTTCATTCCTTCAATCTATAAGGTATTTGTACACCTATTTCGTCCTACCAGTTGATTTGTATGTGGAGTATGGATTTCTTATGCAAAACAGAGCAGATATGAGCCCTTGAACTGACTCTGGACTCCTCATTCACATTATTGAGCACTTCTCTGAATAGTTCCACCTTCAGCAATGACTCCACAATGACCCTTCAAGGATTGAATGCTTTATATACCCTTAGTGACCGATATGGTCCAAGCAATTCTTTCTTTTCTTGAAAATCCTACCTGAGGGAGAGCCTTACAAATGTCAATTTAGCACTTGAGAATAAAGCTGAATACGGTTAAATCTGGTAACATATTTTACAGGATGTCATCAAAAGGTCAATTAATAATAAAAAAGTAAATTAGTTGTTTGACCTTACACACGTAATAAGCAAAAGGATCAAAAATGCATGTGCAGCGTAGTCTGCAACTTGGAAATGTAACCACAGTATGTTCTGCACTTGTTGCTTTCTTCCTTAATGAGATCTGCTTAAAGCTTTAATGAGATTGAGCACTGCCAGCTCTTCTATGAATTAGTGGCAGAGGCTGGCTTGTTGTGAAGTAACAGATCTGCAACAGGGCTAAAAGGACTAAGAAATCTCTGGAAGGCGTGATCATTTCAGGATGATGTTTGAAAGTGGCAAAGGTGAGTCCACCATCCTCCCAGGCAATTCTTAGTGTCTCACTTTAAAATAATCACCATATTTCTGTTTCTTGCACAAAAGGTTGTTGAATGTTTTGCTCTCTAAATAGATTGTTTTGCCATTTTAAAATGTTTTAGCTATCTCTTTAATACAGCTTTGGGATTAACCCACCAGTGCCTTAAGTATATTCATTGACTATCCTGAAATTCTTAATTATCATCATAACTCTTGGAGGATAGATTTTGGATTTGATTTGAAGACAAACAGGAAAGTTAACATTTAATTTTCAAGTAGCTTATAAGGGATTTGTTTAAGCTTGTTTTCCCAAAACAAAGGACATGTGATCCTGAGTAGATACAAGGTACACCCTGAGGAAAGCAGATATCCAAAATACCTGCTTTCTTCAACAGGTATTGTCTGCCCAATCAGATTGTTTCATTCTATTACCATATTTCATGAATTAAAAATCTGTATATAAGCGTAGAGTTTAATGGAAATTTAACAGCATATGCAATGAAATGCAAATGCTTCCTTAAGTGCAGCCTTGCATTCTTAATTTTCCACTCAAGTAATTTAGAAGCCATTAGTTTAAGTGAAAATCTAAGATAAAGCACATCCATGTCGTTACAATGGCTCCTCTGAAGACTGCACTTGTAATTGTCTGGGAAAGATAAATTCCTGATTACATTTCATTACATTTTGTTACAGCTGGTGTAAGTGCATTTTGTAGATACCTGCCTGCCAGATGGATTTAGGTTATATAAAGGCTATCACACAGAAGCTATCTCCTTTGTGACTTGATGTGCTAATAATCTCTTGCAAACACTCAAAGTGCAAGTGACCATTTCAGGCAGATTTTGATTTGTAATGAAGCAGTATAATTTAAAGCTGGAAGAAAGCGAAAACCTTCAGATAGTATTGAAAAAAATATTTGAGAAGGGCAGGCCCTGGCAGCTGGATCAAGATAAAGAAGCAGAGCTAAGGATATACACCATAGGAGCTGCCACATGCTAATAAATTGCCATGACTCTAGATAGGCTTGTAGATAATTCCATAGCTTTGGAAGAGTAGCTCAATATTGTAAATGCGAGACAAAATCTGCTTTTAAAAAGAAATGGCCCAAAAGAAATGCCATATTCTCAGAAGAGTAACCTTTCTCCAGCTGCAACTGGAGAATGAGAGTGACAGCCCACTGTGAAATGTCAGCAGTTGCTTAAGTTTGTGCTTGCCCAAATGGTTAGATATTTAAAATCCAAATTAGGCTCTTGACTTCTGGGATTTTATGAGAAGGTCCATAGACTAAGACTTGCTATGACAATTCGTGACCACAAGTAAAGGTTGTGAAGCTGTGTACGTGCTGAAGGCAAATGGCTATAGTTGAGGGCACTGCAGAGGTAGGTAAATGAGAAGATATTCTTAAAGCTCAAATAACCTCTCTAGCATACCATAGCTTTAGGGACACTAGTTACCTAGGGTAGTTTCAATGTGAAATCTACTCAAAAAAGGTTAAAAAATGGCTTGTTTACCTAAAAAAATGAGGTTTTTCCTTTGTCTTTCTTTTTATTTTTCCTAGTTCACAGTGTCTAACATGCAAGAGAAAGGAAACATGTAAATAACTAGAAGTCCTTCTTGAGAACACTACTTACTTTGGAAGATCAGTTACACCTTGATTTCACTCAAATTTAGATGTACCAAAGGCCCTGTGCAGAGGGCATCTTTCTTTTCCATATGTTTTACAAATAGATTTCTGAAAGCAGAAGCACTGGGGACAATCACTAAGATCACAAGGAGGGCAGGTCTGAAGATCAGTTTCTTTTTCAGTGGTACTGCAACGAAACATTTAGGTTGTTACGAAATATTGGAACTAAAATTCTTGTCCTTATGGTTCTTGTTATTTCTATATGTTCCTGTGCTTTCCTGTTACAGCATGGATTATGCCTGCTTTCTGCAGTTTTTTAGAGCAGTCCATTTTTTCACCTCTTGTTGAGTCGCTCATTAGTGAGATGCTCTATCCTCTTAAAGTATAAAAGAACACAACAGTAAAATGTTGCTCTGTCACAAAACTGCACCATGTGGGCCTGCCAAACTCCTGCTGCCTCCCTAGAAAGTCATTGTTATGACTGTGCAACATGGGCAGGATTTCCTGACTTGGGAGGAGACTCCTTTAACAAAGCAGGGATTCAGAGTCAGAGCATAGAAATGTTGAGTTTTTGCTGTTAGCAACTCTATGTTTCTTAAAGCAGCAATGCAAGCAGCTAGGCTGGTATAAGCAAGATGGTAAGACCACTTCTATGCAGTTTTAGCTGTGTATACCTTTAGGGGATATGCAGAAAAATTCTGCTTTTTTATGTTATTTATTTTATTTTGTTTTTTCTTGCTAAGCAACTCCAAAAAACCTGTTAGAGAATTTCTTTGCAATTTGATGATTCGGAAACTAAGCAGTTGCCATTCATCTTGCTCCATCTGCTACATTAATTCTCATCAGATCTGCACTGCCTGAAGAGACAGCAGGTGTAGGATCTTAAAGAGTAATTTCTGTTTGTTTAGTTTTGTTGCCGTCTCCCTCAACATACTTTGCTGGATTATGCATCTGAAGATGCTTCACAAAGAAACTGGGAGAGAAATTTACTCTAAATGCAATTTAAAATGTGCGCTTTAGAAAGTAGACTTCAGTTATTTTCAAGGGGGGTTTAAGTGTTTTTGGGAGTGGGGGTTACCAGCGCACACCAGCTTTCAGAACTAAGTTATTTGCTCTAAACAGAAGATTGTTGGGCTAACATTGAGAAGGGCAATGGAGCTGGTGAAGGATCTGGAGCACAAGTTTGATGAGGAACAGCTGATTTAACTGGTAGGGCTTAGTCTGGAGAAAAGTGTTGGGGGTACTTTATTGCTCTCTACAGCTACCTGAAAGGAGGATGGAGAGAGGTGGGAGTTGGTCTCTTCTAGTAACAAGAGGCAGAACAAGAGGAAATGGCCTCAAGCTGCACCAGGTGGGTTTAGACTGGAGAATGGGAACAATTCCTTCCCAAAAGGTGTTCAGGCATTGGAGCATGCTACCCAGGACAGTTGTGGAGTCAAGGTCCTTGGAAGTGTTCACAAACCATGTAGACGAGGCCCTCAATGACATGGGTTAGTGGTGGTCTTTGCAGCGCTGGGGAATGATTGCACTTTCGGATCTTAAAGATGTTTTCCAACCTGGTTGATTCTATGATTTTTAACTTGGTGGAAGATTGAAGGTCTCAACATTTCTGTGAATTTTATGAAAATGCTCAGGTTAAAAACAGTTGTTAATGACATTACCGGGCAAAAATAAAACAATAGGAACACCAGCTTAATTAGACAGTCTAAGTTGAATGTTCCTATTGAAAGTATCTTGACAATGGGAAAAACTTTATCAAATTCAGGTGCTGCTAGAATCCAGGCAGATACATTAATAAATATCTTTATCTGCAGAAGTTCATTCTTTATTGCCTAAGAAAGTATGAAATCTAGTGAAAGTCTCCCTTGTTTAGGGAGCTGGTCATGTCCTTTTCTTGCAGGGATTATGTGACTTCTTTCATTGGAGTTTTTAATTAACTTGTTAGGAAGTCAATTAACCATGAATGAAAACTTTCTGGAAAGCAGGTTAAGTGGTTATTCTCTGAGCTTAAAATTGCAAAGGTACACCTGATATTTTCTGGTCTGGAAATGGTCAAATTCAAGGGTTTGATCTGAGGCAGGTCTGTACAACACTGCATTTATCTGAGAATAAGCTAATTGTGAGAGTAACCACTGAGCTGCTCTGAGCAACTAGGTTGCTATTATACACTGTAAAGTTGGTTGTCTTTATTTTCATCTGCTTGTCATTTGGATGCAATTCTCTTTTTCTGTCCTCCCCAGCAGGAGTGCACAAATTAGCTGGAGGAACTGAGTCTAAGAATTCTAACTTGAAGAGAATTATGTGCCCCCAAATTACCCTTTTAACTCCCTTTCATTACAGCTGCAGATGAAGGTCTGATCTAAACTCATGAATTAAAGGGGAAGTCTCCTACTGACTTCAATAAGCATTGAATCAGACCCTAAAGGCTGTGAATTAAAATCAGTTAAGTAATAGTTTTCCTGTGGCTTTCATTATGCAAATATATGAATGCTTCAAATACCTTTAAGGACTTCTGTGGGGTGGAAAAAACCCAACCAAACCCAAAACCTATCCATGTTTCATACTTTTTTTTCAGTACGTAGCTCTGTCCATTGACTGAACTGGTGCTACTTGAATTGATTTACTGCAGGGTCTACAATCCTTTGAGGTTCAAAATTCTTCAGCCTTTGTTTTCCAGTAATGCCAGTTCTCATGCATTCTGTTTGATTACCTATTCTGCTGTATAAAAAGCTTGTCAAAAATAATAATGTAAGTCAAATTTTCTGATCAGACTATACGAAGGTAATTATTTGATTTTATATTTGCAGGACTTCAAACATTTTCCCTTGGTGAACTATCCTTCCATGTGCGGTAGCTGCATTTCACATCAACACTATGTGGAAAACTTAATACATTGTACTCTGTCCCATCTGCTGTTACCATGTCAGTTCATTGGTGATTTATTATTATTAAAGACAAAAAAAGTAACATATGCTCTGATCACTTAATGAAACCACTCTGAAATAGTGATTTAAATGTAGTCTTGACAGGTCATATGCTCAGCTGATACAAATTGATGGAGTCATAGCAAACTCTGTATAGCTTTGCTGATTTATACCTGTCTTAACCTTGATTTATAAAACTGAGTTTAATTTTGTCTGAAGTGAAACTCTTATTAAATGCCTATCACTGAGGAAAACTATATTAAAGCACAATCTGCACAGTTTTCTGCTACTTCACACAGCCTTGTACACTGGATTTTTGATTTAGAGGAATCCTAAACCCACAACTTGGTTTGACTCTTTCTGTTGGTATTTAGTGTAAACCATGTGGCAACCACAGAGAGCACTACAGACACCAGGGATGAGGGAATACTTTTGCACTCGCTCATTAATGATTGGCATTATCTTTTCTTGCCTTACTTGACTCTGGAGATAATGGTCCAAATCCATCTATTGTCATCAGTGAGGATTGCATCAGTAATAACTGTGCTCCAGTAGGGTCTTGGCTACCTATGCTATGGTGAAGTTGTTCTGACTGTCAGATTAGTATGAGCACCTTATGCATGATGGTGCAGATGACATTTCTCTAAGTGTCCAGAGTGGACTTTTCAAGGAGAGGGTATTATTGTTTAGCTGCCTTCAGGCTTTAATAACACTGAGATAATAATCAAACAAATAACTTTTAACTGACAGTGAAATGACTTCTTCAAGAAGTCGTTACAGACTTGGATAGAACTTATTCATGGAAATTAACAATCAGCAGAGTATGTAGACCTCATGTCAAATTCATGACATTTATTCATGTTTACTAAGAACTTTCCAACTTTGTGAAAGATGCTTTGTAATTGGTTCTAGCTGTTAGAGGAAAAAGTCATATCTATGGGTCTTTGATCAGGGATATGGCAAATTCACTGATACTTTGAAGAAAAGTAATGTTGTGTGGGTATCTAACACAGTAAGAATAGCAATCCATTATCTACTGGTCAGGGTCTGCAGTTATGGTTTCAACTTTATTTTTTACTCTGTTAGAATTAAAAATCACAGAAAGTTCCAGGCTCTTCAGGTTCTCGAATTTAATGTTACATGATTTTAATAGGCAGAATGTCGTCGGGACTGTGTTGCCCATGGAGATACAAGAAGTTGTACTGCAGTTTCTCCTGGATTGTTGCTGATAAAGCTAACATGAGCAGGAAATAGCAGTGAGGAAAAATATTTTGTCTTTTAGAAGTGTAATACATAGAAACTTGCTTGTAGTGTTGTTTGAAAGCCAGAGTCATTCTGGTATCCAAATAGTTTTAACTCTAATAGCAATCCTTTGTTTTAACTGAAATTGCAATTTAATTCCTGTCTGGGGGTTGGGTTTTCTGGCCCACATGTGCTTAATATTAGGACAAAGGAGGAAAAGGGATAGACTGAGGCTATGCGTGTGTTACCTACCAGCTTGATGCGAGAGGAATAGATCTAGATGACCAAGCCCCTGCTGCTGAGAATATGACATCCATACTGGAGACTGAGTTTTCATTCCAGGCTGGAGTTCATCTGTGAGGCATGAACGACAACCAGTAAATAGTGTGTAAGCCTACCATGTGGAATGTTTTCTGGTTTAGTTTTATTGGGATGAAATGTATTTTCACATGCAAAGACCCCCTACAGTATAAACTGAAGTGGAGTGAGTGGATCAAAACTACACTTCTGATCTAAACAAAAACGTTGTTGTGGCAGTGGTGAGCCTCACCACCCTCACAGGGAAGAATTTTTACTTAATATCTAATATAAATCTCCTCTTTGTCAGCTTAAAACTATTCCACTTGATCCTGTCTCTACAGACTCCGGTAAAAAACTCCCTTCTCCTGTGTCTTGCAACTCCTAACTTGAACTTCAGTGCAGTGCAGAAATAGAGCGTATTGTTGCACCATGGATGCATTTCTGCTATGCAGTGTACAAGTGATCTCCAGGGTGACCATCATTCCTGACACTGTAGCTGCACTTCAGTGTGTTAAGTAGCAAAAAATAACTGAAATAAACTACTTTTTTTCTGTAATCCTTATGTAGGTGCATCCTTGTGCAGAAATCTCTTTTGTACTGCAGGGATAATAAGAATATCTGTTTATTTTAAGTAACCTTTTCATTTCTATTGCCCCCACCCACATGTACTTAGTGTCATGCTTTAGTAAGTTGTATCATCTTGAGGTTACAAAGCTCCTGGGGAAAAAGGACCTGTTTTCTCTCCTTGTCTGCAAAGCTTTCTGCATTGTTATGACTCTATAAAATAACAGAGTAGAGAAATAGTACTGACTCAGACATGATAGCTTTTGCGATAGTACAACGAATTAATTGAGGGAAATATCAAACTGAATGCAAAAATAACTTCTTGTGTCTTCTTGCACTTTAAACAGTTTTTCTCAAGGCTCTTTACAATAACTTATTAACTATTAGAAGAAAAAGAGCTGCATTGAGTGACAGTAAGGCCTTAAAATAAGCTATCAAAAGAAGTAAGAAATTCAGTGTGAAATTATAACACTCATCTTGTATGACCTATTGAGATATCTTCCTAAAATGTGTATGCTTAGAACTCCATGTTTAAATGGCACCAAATTTAAAAACCGCTGGCTTAGAATGCTTTAAGTTATCCTGTATTTTATATAACTCTCCTAAAACTGCCACTTGCTCAAATAGGTGTGATTTTATAGGCTACTAACCACTGAGAATTGTCCAAATACATTACCTTGTTGAAACAACTGCATCTGAGTGTGAAACATTTGCCAAACCTGATAGCACAGACATTTGGGTATATCTTTTAGTGATTTGAACAAGCTCTTGCACAGGGAGACAAGAGCTAAGCCACTGCCCAGCACTGAGATGGCTCTGATCCACACAGCGGATCATGTGCATGATATTCCTCTTTTATGAATTGGAGGCACTAAGTTTACTCTTGAACATCGTAGCTGCTGCTACCCTCAATTTCTGGAAACACAATTGAAGACATAGGTAAAATAATCATAGCCCAATTCCTAGGCCCTAGCAAAAAGTAAGTGGAATTGAATAATCAATAAAGCTGATTTTTCTTCAAAGTCTTGCTACCCTGTGTAACCCCAATACTGTATCAATAGAAACAGAAATAAACAATTGAAAATAATCCTTGCTTGCTATAGTTTTTTTCTTCATTTTTTTCTTTTGCCAGACAAAATCTTAAACTTTGGATTATTTCTTTGCTACTCTTCTATTTCACATCCTCTTCAGAACTACTCAAAGAAAACACTCCTCCCCTGTAGCAATATTTTTGTTGGTTTGAATGCTTCCAGCTTCCAAATGCGTAGATTATGCGATATGGGACTTTTTTTTGCTGTTTAGTTGGTCTATTATTTGCATATTAAATTGTTGCTTGTTATCCTGGCACATCATTCTCAGATATTGGTAATCAAAGGATACTTGCATGGGGTATTCTGTGTGACTTCAATAAGAAACACTGTCAGAGAGGCAATCACTCAGAAGGGAAGCATTGCCATTGCCTAGAAGAGTCTTAGCCAAATCTTCCTGTAGTAGTGTTAAACACAGACCACAACAGGGCAAAGTCACTGCACTTAACTGGCTGTTGAATGGTATTGGTGCTGTTCAGTGGTATAGATAGGTCTTGCAGAAATCATTCTTTCTTTTCTGTGTTCAGTAGAAATGAAATTAAAATGAAGGTGACCTGTCATGAAAAAATCAGAGAAGGAGAATAGTGATTGAAGTAATTTCTTTTCTGCACTACCTGCATTTTTAAGACTGTTTTGGTTTTCCCAGAGCAGAGTATAGCTCTTATGCAAAATAAAGATTTCCTTAGAGACTGAATAACCCTGCTGTCTAGCAAGAATGCTTGTAATGAAGAGGTTTCTGGCAAGCTCACAGCATAGCCATTTGCACTGCACAGGCAGAAGCTGCTCTAAAACTTGCTAAAGTCAAAGCTCTGCTGTTTGCTCCCGATTTCCACATCACTGTACATCACTGTATCTTTTTGCCTTTCTGTGCTTGTGTCATACAGCTGTGAAATGCATGCTCTTCCTCCCTGAAGTTTAGGTTTTGACACAGGTTGTTATAACTGAGAGAAAGAAATTTACTGAGCCCCTGGGTGTGAGCAGCTCCTGGTGTGTGGCTTCCAGGGCTGCTGTTCTTTTGGTTTCTTGGCTAAGAGGAGTTTTTAAGGTTTTACCAGCTGGTTCTGGCCATGATGCTTTTGCCTTTGGCTAAACCATTGAACCAAAACCCAATCAATAAAAAAAGCCTGGATACCAAAACAACAAACCCAAAAGACTCTCATTATTGCACTAGTGGATAATGTGTATGGGTAGGAATTTCTTCACATAGAAAATGTAAAATGTTAATAATACAAATTGCCATTATTGAAGGAGATATTTACTGTGCACCTTCTGGCATGATGTGTTCTTGGTTAACTAAAGGTGAAGAAATAATCTCCTATTTGTTGGTGCAATGTCAATGGGGTTGAGTGGAGTAGGACTGCAGCTCTAGGTTGCAAGTGACTTGAGCAAACATGTGAGGAGCAGGGCATAAAGGCAACAGAAACTCCATGTTTTCTAAACCTCATGCTGTTATATCTCATCGTATGCACTGGTCTGAAGTGCTGCTTCTTTTTCTTTTAAAGACTTGAGGGCGAAGTCCTGAAGATGAAGGAGTATGATTTTCATCTTCCCTGCTTGTTTGATGCCCAGGAAATATGTCCCTCCAGTCAAATGCTTAAACTTATGGGTGCCTGCTACGAGGCTTTTCAAGAGGGACGCATTTATCGTGACTATCTATAAAACTGCAGTCTCTACTTACTTTCAGAAAGCTCTCATTATTACTGAAGTCAATAATTTTAAGGCTAATGGATTGTCTTGATTTTGTGAATGGGGCTTATTTATCTTAAAATTAACTTAATCTGGAAGCAAATAGTCTTTAAAACAGCAGGAAAATATGGGCTCATGTTGATCTCTAACTAAAAAAACAGTTTTATCTGTAAAGTAAAAGGACAAATTGGTTTGCACTGATACAAACTCAAGAGTAAAAAACCCAAAAAATGTATAATTAAATAGATCTCTATGCAGTTCTTTAAATGCTTGAAGTGACTGTCAAGATATCTTCTATGTTAACACAGCACCAGTTCAGATTCTGAAGCCAGTCTACTCATAAGCCTTATAAGCTGCCTGCGAGTAACAAATGGGACGTTTGAAGTGCTCTCTCAGTATACCTGAGAGCTTGTCAGGATTTCTCTGCAGTCATCCTGAATGTGAACTTTAATCTTTGAATCCAATACAAACTGAACATATCATTACTATTATTCAAAAACTAAGACCAAATTGTTTGCATCTCTTAAGAGAAATTTTCACTTTATGAATAAAGTACTGGAAGGATTCAGCTGGTGGGGTAAATGAATGGAAACAGTGTGCTGAAATAACGAAGCTGTTGCTGCCAAAGCAGTAGCAATAAGGCATTTAGGCTAACCCCTATGAGACTACAAATTACCTGTTCGTACTTTGCAGTTGGTAGTGGTGATATGAGCTGTGCAGACTTCATTACTTCAAGTCTTGTCCTACCTGTAGTACAGGTACAGTAAGAAGGACCAGCTGCTCCCAAGTCGAGAATAAGATTTTCAGATCACTTTGTCTTGGCCTTCTGTTGCTCTTGTAAGGTTTAATATCAAGCCAGAATCTGTGGCCCAGCCTTCCAGAGCCCTACCTAAAAGGTAGCCTCAAAGAAAGAGTCTGAAAGGAAATTGGGTTACCAGAAACATACTCTAAAATGGAAAATAAAGCAAACCACCAAAAAAGGTGAGCTGCTGGAGGTTGTTTTAGTTATTTTTAAAAAGTTCCTGTTCTCTCTGTGTTTTGCCTTTTAAAAAACATACATTATGGGGAAATAACCATTGTTAGTCTTGTAACTATTTTTTCTTCTGAGCACCTGAATCAAGGTATTTTGGAATGGGGCTTTTTCAAGATCACAGAGAGCAGAATTCTCACCTTCTGAGTGCTAATTCAAAACCACTACTCTTATTTACTAATGTAAATATATAAATAGAAATCTTAATTTCGTCCTTTTCTCATCTTTTCCTGTATTTTCTCTTCAATCATCCTCAGCTTGAAGAAGGCAGGTGGATGAAAAATGTAGTTAGCATAACTTCAGAGACCAGATGGATGGGACAGATACGTTGTACCAGTTTCAAACAGCAGAATTGGATAAGGATGAGTTACATTCCTTGAACTCTGCTATAATTCTAGATTATTATATTCCTTTCATAAAATACATAATAAGGACTGACAGTCACTGCTACTCAATTTTATATTTTCTTCAAGTGTACTTAAATTGAATATATCGCTGTTAATTTCATTTTTGCTAGAAAAATCCAACAAAAATAGTGGGAATAGTAGGTATGTAACAGACCCTTAATCCTCGAAGAATCATTGCTCTGTCAGTTCAAATGGCTGGATATAATTACAACTGCCTGCTTTTTGTTAAAACAAACTGATGACTATTTCTAATATGAAATTCATCTTGTTGATAAACCATCTTGAGATTTTGCTTTCAGTCTGCTTAATTTTACTGCCCTTAAATGTATTTTTATAGACAGTAGGGTCTATAAAATATTTAATGCATGAGTTGAGAGATGTGGATGTTTATAGAATATTTATTAGATGACAGAAGATATTCTTTGTTAGTGTTTGTCTTCAATCACAGCCAAAAAAACTTTCCATTCTTCTAAGGGGAAGAATATGCATTGAGCGGGCTTTGCTTTTGCATGCCTTTGGGAGAACAGAGGTGTAGAGCAAGATAAAATCCGCTACTGTGTAGAAGTGAATGAACCATGTGAAATCTTAGAGTTATGGGCTGGGGTCTTTTAAGATGCATCTATCTGTGCAGCATGAACCTCAGTATTCATATGGGATTTTGTTGGGGTTTTTGTTTTTTTTAATGGTGTCTTCTTGGTGGGGATTAAATTATGCCTTTGGGAATTATAAATCTCTCTTTTTAAAACTGCAAATAGAGAAATTTTCTTCTGCTGAGGTATAACTCTTCCAGTTAAGATCTGATTTACAACTTAAATATTAGCCTATTGCAATTTGGTTTCAGACTTAAATGTAAAGAAGAGAGTCTTACTCTTTGTTTAGGTAAGAACTAAGGCATCGTTGTTTGCTGGATACCTTGAGATACCTGTTGTTGGATATTGCAGAGAAAGTATGAATTTAAATAAGAGCATGAATCCTTTTTCCTTTTAGTTGGATTTTTTCTGTTAGAACATTTCTATATTATTGAAATTCTTGGTAGTGGTCGCCTTGAGAAGAAATAGCGTAAAAGAAAAGAGAGGCAGTTGACAGTAAGATACATTACTGGAAATAATCTGATTTTCTGGCAACTTGAATGAGGTTTCTTATCACAGATTTTTTCAAACAAACTATTAATTTGGGAGAACTTTTCCCTGGGCTGTGCTTGATATTTATTGGCTGCTGATGAAGTCAACAGAATAATTTTCTTGAAGTACACCATGCCTTTCAGATCAATCAGTTTTCAACCATGACAATATTGAAATCCCGTTTAAAAAAATAGGATTATACTATAATCCTACTATAAAATCTTTATAATCTTACTATAAAATGTTTAATCAGAAGTGGTCTGAAAGTCCTCAATCCCTGCTGTGAATGTACTGTTTATATGTAGATATTTGAGCTGTAAGGAATGTTTAACATTCTTCAGAGTATTTTGTTGGTGATAATTCCCAGGTGTAGTGCAGCAGGATGGTTCACTACCGAAATGAACAAAAACAAAACCCCAAAGAATCAAAAGCTCATCTATGAATTACACACAGTTATTACATAGTTGGACCAGAGGATCATTGTGAGTGCCTTCCAGCAGAACTATTCTATTCTATTGCTAACATAGCTTTATAACTTCAGATTTATCAACTTCTGTCTCCTGTTTTTAATTTTAAATTTTGTGTACTCTCGTGAGGTGGTAAAATTTAGTTCTCTTGTGTTGCTGGAAGTGTTCTAAAGCTCTTTCCACCTCTCCTTCTGCAGGGTTTTGGTTGCTTTTAGAAAAGAGATTTGAAAAAGTGGAGGAAGAGGATTCTGATTTGGTTTGTTTGGAAAGTGAAGGCATGAACCTTTAATTTCCTGAATACTGTAATTTCTTTATTGGCTTAAAGCTAAAGGAAAGAAGGAACCTTATCTGAGGCTTAGTCCTCAGAATAATTTTGGTCCTGTTATGTACAAATGGTCACATGTAATATGAGGATGAGAGATGAGTTTGAGTGCAGTTACTGAAGGTGAACTTTTATATATCTTTTAAAACTATTTACTCCAATGCATATGTTAGTTAAAGACCAGACTAAGGACTGGTGCACAGGGTGACATAGTAAAAATAGTAAAAATGCATAATTTCATAAGGGTGCTAAGAACGCCTTTGTGATAAGAGGGCAATGTCAGCTATAAGAATTACCATTGGGCATCATAGGAATGGCTAAAATAATACATAACTTTTTATTGTTATTTTGTTTTGGCTTTAAGGAACCAAGAGCCCACAGTCTTTGTTGAATTTTATTATAACTGCTGAGACCTAGAATCATACTTGCAATTAAAAAAAAGAATGTTGGAAAACAGTGATAACCGACTACTGTAAACCACCCTATTGCCACAGGGCAGACTAGATAACAGAGGTTATCTGCTGCTGTGCCTTTCTGGATGGGAGTTACTTTCTTGGCAGATTCATCTAGTATGTCACATACTCAGCATTTTATCTGTTGCTTCCCGTTGCTCACCACAGCCATACTGTTTTCTGTGTGTGCATGCTCATAGAGTCGAGCTTCTTTATCCTGAGCTGTTCAGCTGTGCCAGGATTATAAATTTAGATGCACTGAGTAGGAATGGAAGGAATGGAAAGGCTGTATGTGTGTATAAAAAATCTGATCATTGCTGATCCTGGAGTGCTTGCGACTGTTGAGTGTGTCCTCAATTTTTCTTCATTTAACAGGCAGAAAAATCAAAATTGTCATTTTTGTCTGGGTTGCATCATATTTTTGTTTAATGTTCTTTAGCTGCTCTTTGTTTTACCAGTGCAGGAAAACAGTGTATTGCTGTTAGTCTTGCCCTGTCTTCAGATTATCTGTGTTTGGCCAGCAGCTGGCTAGCTTCTAATGCTCTTCATACCACAGCTATTCTTCAAGCGTTTTCTTAGGGATTGCCAGAATTAGCATGGAACACTTGAACAATTCAAGGGAGGGTTTCTACCATAAATGAAATATCCTTTGATATATGTATCTTTTAAATTATACATTTAAATTACATCTTTAGACTTCAGTCTTAAAGAGCATATAGTGTGCTTCATGTACCCATTCCAACCTAGCAGAGCAACGTTTTGAATTATAGCACTGTGTAATAATGTTCCTGTGCCACTCTCAGGCATTGTTCCAGATTATTCTATCTTTTTTCTTTTGAAAACATTCTCTTTTCTGGTACTATGTACAATATTTTTCTAAGACTTGGTTTTGTGTGGATGCATGATGTGTCTTTTTTAAATTCAGGTACTCAACTGCTATGGGGTGAGAGGAGTTTTCTTTGCTGGGGAGCAGCAAAAAACAATGGAAGAAGTGATTGACACAACTCTTAGCAGAATTTTAGGAATTATTTCAGGACAGCCTACTTGTGTGTGTGTGTGTGACAAAAGAGGCCTTGTCACCTGCTTCAAAGAACGTCTTTAGGGTTCTCAGAATTGGATGTGCTGGTGCCAAGGAAAAGAAAGGCAACTTGCAATACCCATACAGGGCTGTCATTAAATCGAGACATATCAAAGCAGTATTGGTGGCAAAGAGAAAATCCAAGCGCTGTCAGTTCTCCCAAGCATTCAGGTTCAGTTTATAGCAGTAGTGGGGAGAGTTTATGCACTGATCCTGAAACAACTGCCAAGCTGTCTTTGATACATAACGGCTGGAAGAAACTTCTAAAATAAACATCCAGTTAAGTAGTTAAAAAGTAGCACAGAAATGTAGGCAGGAGATAGGAATAGGTGGCCTGAGGGGTGAGAGTGTGGCAGGGAAAAGAAATGCTGAAGAAGATGAAATGAGCTTTGCATGGCTCTAAATGACTGTGGTGTGGGTTCCAGATGTGCTGGCTGTCATAGTCCTTTTATCTGCAAGACATGTTTTATTCAGTGTTGGCTACATCCTGTTCATAGTGAAGACTAGTTCTAAAGCTAATCTATTATTGCCATAATATGTCTAATAACCACAAATTAAGCATTTTTTAGGAAGCTTTGCTTAAATATTAGTTCTTGGTAGTTTTTTTCTGTAATGAGCCTCCTGTAGCTGCAATGTGCTTACGTGGAATTGTTACTTAGTGCTCAATAAATTGGTCAGTTTGGCCTTATCACATGAATTTTAGTTTGAAATTCCATAGGTGACTTTTTGTTTACCAACATCTAAGTTTTAATCTTGAGTCATGAGTGGCCTGCTCTTTCTCTTTGGACTTTCCCTCGTCATTCTCATTAAGAATTTTAGAATTCTCATTTAGAATTTTCATGAAAAATTTTACCTGGCAACAAACAAAGGAGAAAATTCCAACCTTCCATTTTAAAATTAATGGAAATGAGGTTTTAGACAGGGAAAAGTCTTTTCACCTGTGAGAAAGTGTGACAGGTTGATCTCCAGCTTAAATGTTCAAATCTGATCTGTGCCACTGAAGTAGATGTGGCCAATTTGGCAGGCATCAAAGGAAATATTGCAAAAACATCTTCAAAAATGAAAGTCACAGTCTTAATAGGCCTAAACAAGTACATTAATTTCAATTATATTCTTGATATTATTGCCAGTATTCAGAAAGAGATTAAAATACACTGATGTGTTTTCATGGAAATGCATTCATTTGGTTGCAGGGTTTTTTTAAATGGGTGAACAAGAATTTATGGTGCTGTCAATCTGTCACTTTTAATGGCATGCTATTAATTTATGAATTTAAAATAAAGTTTCAAACTATAAAGCTAAAATGGAATATGGATACTGTGATTAAGGTGCTTATTCAGCAATACTAAAGGCATAGTCTGGAGGGAAATAAAGAATTTCAATCAGGTAGTACATATGGAACTTTTAAGAACTTCTTAGTTTGAGCTTTGTATTGGTTTAGTGTTGTCTTCTAGAAGAAATTTCTTTTTCAAGCATCATTCTGAAGAAATTCTTCCAAATTATGCATTTCCGGATACTTTGTTAAACAAGAAGAGGTTTAGATGATTTTTGATTGTCTTGTACAAAGTCTGGCATATAGTTTATTACTTAGCAAAGTGGCGTAAAGGAGTTAAAACCAGAAAAGCAAAGTGTGTGATGCAAGAAATATCCAATCTGTGGTTTAACCTTGCTCATGCCAAAAAAGAAGGCATTACTGGTGCATTATGTATCAAGCTCATACTGTTTCAGTTTAGTTAATATATTTAGGTTACTGTTAGGTGACTAACCGGAAAGCCAGTCACAGCAGATGCAGTATTAAATGTTTTTTCTATAACATATTCAGATAAATAAACTGAAAAGTTGTATGTAAAAATAACAGATTAAAAAAACAAGTTGTTTGGTTTTGCTAAGCATGTGTTACATGATACCTAAATGGATTAAAGGGTTCTATAGAAACAATTAAATGCCAGTGGAAAAAGATCCAGATTCATAATAACTTGCAACATTCGCCTTTTCGCCTTTTACTGTACTCTAAGAAACAATATCATCTGTGCCTGTAAAACACAGAGTAATTTACTTCTTGTCAGTTAAGGTCATAACAAAAATCTACTTTGTTTAACAGTTCATAAATCTAATTTTCTTCCCTGTAGTTGTGTTTTCAAGGTAAGCACCAGCTGGCAGAGAAAGAAGAAACAAAACCTCAAAACAATGAGCCTTGCACTGCTGTGTGTAGCTATTTTAAATTAATACATGTCCTACAAGATATATTTTAAATGCCAAGTGTAACTGGCAGGAATCTGGCGACCAATATTTAAATGTCAAGTATGTATGTGTATATACACACACAACTCTAAAAATACTAATTTTTGTGCCAAACTCTTGACTCTTTTCAACTGCATCTTGTTGAATATAACATTTAGTATTGTTACTGGAAATATGGAATGCACTGATATGAGTAAGTTTTCTATCCGTCTATCTGCCTTG
Organism: Coracopsis vasa; assembly: GCA_026283785.1. Taxonomy (NCBI): domain Eukaryota; kingdom Metazoa; phylum Chordata; class Aves; order Psittaciformes; family Psittacidae; genus Coracopsis; species Coracopsis vasa. Next base: position 2,033 of record JANHGB010012102.1, on the reverse strand, counting down.
GGTAATGTTTGTTTTCAATGCTTAGCTGTGCCCTCTGTTTCATTTACATTTAAAATGAAATAATTGTGCAGAGTTATCTGGTGAGACTTGAGCAGTCGAACGGATTAAAAAAAATTAATGACAAATTAGATTTTAAATCACAGGGAATTTCAGTTTCCAATCCCATGAATTCCGCATACGTAGTTTATTATATTCTCGGAGACAAATGCATTTAACATGCTGACAAGTCCAATTTCCTCACAGCTTTATTACACAAATTACTTAGTACAAGGAACAAATGTCAAATGCCTACTGCTCTAAACTATGAGCATGCCTTTTGAGCAAAGCTACAGGGGACTTGCTAGAAAAAACTACTGGTTTGGTTTGGCCCCAGCAATGCTATAGCTACCCTTTTTCCATACTTCAGTCTATCTCACTCTCTCCCCATCATTCAGTGTAATCTTTCTTTTCTCAGTTGCTTGTTTAGAATTTAGTGTGACAGTTCTATCTTAAAATATGTAAGCTGTGTCTGGATTTTTCTTTATCCATCCATATCTTTCAGATACTTGCCTTAATAGCCATTTGTCAAATGAAACAAGCAAAATTCACTAATGCATGCCATGGTTTCATGAAATATGTTGTGTCACGTACAGTTGATGTGACTAGCCAATTCTGGTGCACCAACAAAGTTAAGAAAATACATTGAGATTTTTTTATCTCGATGTAGCTAATGCAGTCTGAATAGTGTATTAGCTTTGGAATGACCACTTGCCAGCCTTGTTAGGGTTCCTTTTGTTGGCATAAATTGATTTTCAACTTTAATGAGACTTCAGAGAGATTTGTTGTGAAAACTGAATTTATCAATGATTAATTTTGGTATGAGAGAATCAGGTGTCAGGAAGCTTTGGCTTGTCTGTAGCCTACCAGAGTGATAGGGCTGACAGTGTGTTGCTAGGTGCTTTCCATTAGCAGAATTTTTTGGACATAATTATTTTCTTTTCTGTTGGATTTACGTATTCCTGACTTTTCCTGTGGTGCCCTTTCTGTTGTGAAAGGTTTCCTTTTGGTGTATAGCCAATGCCATATCTTTTTATTTGAGAAACCTAAGGACCACATCAGAAGAAAAAAAAACCATGCTGATGATGTAGTCCTTCACATCTGTAGTGATTTTGCACTGTTTAAGTACTTTTTGTAGCAAAAATACTGAAGTTTTTTTATTTAAAGGTCAGATTTCTTCTGCATTTGCACTCAGCAGGCACAAGACAGATTTCTACTTGATGTTCCCTGAGGTTCCATTTACTCATTTACACTGTTTCTTTGCATTGCTTCAGTCAGATCTACAAAGGCAAGCAATGTCTTTCTTTAGTGTCCCAAGAAAATGCTGGCCTTTCAGTGCAAATATGTGCTATCAAAACAATTCTCTTCAAAGTAATAGTTTTTAAAGAAAAGATTTGAGTTCAGTTTTCCTTTCCTTTCTCTAATTCATGATTAAGTCATGTGTTATCTTACACAGGAATTCCTCCCAATACAATTGATTTTTAGTGAGAAGACAAACATATGGTTTAAAGACAACTCCACCATTAAACAACCTATCCTACCATGCAAGAGTTAATCCTTAGGCATGTCAAATTCAGTGAGGTGGCACAAAATAATATAACGTCCCTAATGTTACTAAATTGTAAATAAGAAACAAATCTGAAAGTGATAAGTGTCAAACTCAGTAATAGTGTATATACAAGTTTTTTGTTATTTCCTCTCATTCTGTTAAAAATCTGAGTCTGAATTCATTGAACATCCACAAAGGAATAAACAGCATCAAGTTATGATATCTGTCTTAGGACTATTCATGAAGTTACATGAGAAAGGGAGAAGATTGGGAGTCCTTACTGCTCTTCTAGGCAGGATCAGTGATCCCTCAGTTGTTTCTCTCACCTACTGTCTTTTAGGGGTGACTCCACTCAGATGCTTTGGATAATCCCTCCTTCACTAGTCTTAAAATTAGAAATTAGTTGTGTAATATCTACCCTAATTTTTTCTGCTGCCGTTTAAACCCC
>JANHGB010012101.1:0-17753 GCA_026283785.1 Coracopsis vasa | reverse complement strand
ATCAGTCATCTCCTACTGGATCCTACAACCTCGTGAACCTCTGAGAATTATGCTTCACATATTGCAAGCAGCAGAACTGACAGCAGTATCCACAGGAAAATGAAATCGAGTGAAACCATCAAAAGCCTTGCTGCAAAAGCTGTTAGATTAATTCTTACCCTTAGCCCTTATTGCACATATTTGTACCACTGAAAAACAAGCTGCCACACATGGAAAATATTACAATGTATGAGAGAATGCCTACAACTCTCATTCCTAAACAAAATATTTTCTCATGCAAAATACACCCCAATTGCCTTTTTTAATTTTCCTTTTTTTTTTTTTATTTATCTATTTTTTTTTTAAAAAAGAACCATTCTTATTTGTTACATGTTTTCTGAGCTGGTTAAATAAAGTGGATCAAAATGGACATTAATTAAAAGTTCCAAGTTAAAAAATGTATTTGCTTGGGACTAGTTTGATCATTTTAGATGGAAGGAATTTAGAAAAAGAAATTTGTTATTTAAACACCAAACCTGTAGTTAAGAATGGACCTTCCTTGAAAAGTGACGGGGTAGGGACAGATCTTGACGGTATAATGAACCTTCATAATACTGCCTGAAGGCTGCAGTTGAAATCAGTGCTAGGTGCAGCATGAACACTGTAAGATACATTCCTCAGCCTGATGACTTTACAGTAAACTACATTTAATATTTTATACGGAACTTACGCAGCACCTAAGTGTTATTACATAAAGAATAGTAAGACAAAACTAATGAATGCCAAAGAGCTGAAAAGCCATATGGGATTATTATTTTTTTTTTTTCTAATATAGGATTGCTATTAGAAGAGTTTTGCAAACTTTAACAGATCTTGACACTTCCCCACAGTGGCAGCAGCACTGTTTATGTTACACAAATCACAAAGCCTGCTAGGGTTGACCCTGTGGTGCAGGAGTTTAATACAGTCATGCTCACTATAGGCTCCTTCACGTAGGTGCTGTCTCCTCACCAGAAGATACTTGATCTCCTGATGAGGAGATCCCTCTTGACGTAAATTTAGGAAGGCAGATATTAGGAGGAAATTATTTACTATGAGGGTGGTGAAGCATTGGAACAGGTTGCTCAGAGAAGTTGTGGATGCCCCATCCCCGGCAGTGTTCAAGGCCAGGCTGGATGGGGCTTAGAGCAACCTGCTCTAGTGGAATGTGTCCCTACCTGTGGCAGGAGGGTTGGAACTGGATGATCTTTAAAGTCCCTTCCAACTCTAACCATTCTATGATTCTCTGATTCTGGTTACTTCTCCTTCGATTCCACAAGGCCACCTGGCTCTGGCCCATTGCTTCTGCTCTAAAGGCCATGGGATCTTAAGACCAACACTGGGCCATGTCTGTCTTCCTCAGGAAGAGTGCCAGCAAGGCCCTAGTGCATACCGAGCTTTGGTAGTCTAGCAGGAATTTCATATGCTATGGGTGAAAGATGGCAAGGGGGAACAACAGGCTGAAAAACTGCAAGAAACTCAGTGCATAGATACTAGGCAGGACGCCAGCATTGCTGAATCCTTGCCTGGGCAGTGGCCTAGGTCTGTCTCCCCATCATGAGACGAGACCCACAGAGCTCACGCTATGTGGTGGGACTGCATCCTCTGAGGGATAGGAGATGGCCAGAAACGTTGAGAAAGCTTTCAGAGGCAGAGGGCCACCTCCAGAGGCCCTGCTGGGAGAGGACTCCAGTGCCTGTGCATGTGCACGCTCCCCGCCAGGCACCCATGCCTGCACAAGAAAGGGCAGCTCATGCTTTCCCAGCTCCCTCGCTCTCTGTGCTGTGTTTTTGTAAAGCTCTTTATTAATTTAAGTGGAGGCCCGTGTTTCCACTCTTAAGAAAATCTTCCCTGCCAGCAGTCTCTCCTGAAGCAGGATTGACTTCAACTAGGAATGACACAGAGCTGTGTTACTTCTGAGCCCTTCCACTTTCTATAGGAAGATGGTACAGAATTACAGTAACCAAAGCACTGAAATCATTGTAAAGCAAATGTCAGTGCCTTCCCCTGGGTATAAAGGTTACTTCTTGCTCTGGAAATGATCTAATTGGACGACTGGGAAGGAAGCTGGACTTGTGGGGCTTGTGTAAGTAGGGTACACCATCTCCTCCATCTAAGATGTCCAAAGGCACAGACTTTGGTGAGGTGAGAACAGAAAATTCTCTAACTTTTTTTTTTCTGAAAGAGAAGAGGCCTGTTGTTGTTTGTTTATTCCTGGCAAAGCTACCCATTGCCATGGCAATATTTTGCCATTGACAGTGAAACCCCGTGTTTCATTTCCTTCAGCTCATTCACTGAAACCCACCATCAATTACTTAGGCATTTCTTTTTAATTAATACTCCAGCCACACTGTGAATCTCCTGAAAACTTTGCAGTGGAGTGGGCTTGGGGTAACGGAAACACATTCTGCAACAGAGCAGTAACCCAGCTCCAGTTTTGTCCAGAGAACTGCCTGGAAGTTAATCGCCTACTCCAAACTACATGCCAAAACAACTGCTTTTTCCAAAATTGCAAATATTATGAATATTTATAACAGCTCTGTCAAATGAAAGGCATAAATCACATTTTCCAGAGTCCTCCTGTGCCAATCTCAGCATCTCATTTCTTGCCATGTAGCAGTTTAAAAAGAAATGGGTTCATGGAATTTTGGTGGCATAGCTCTCTCCAGGCATTGCAAGGTTTGACTCGCTCTTTGCCTAGGCCATCACTGTTGGCTTCTGGCTAAGGGAACAGGCAGTGGCCTTCCGTGCTCACACCCCTAGGCCCCTAGGGTCTTCTCTAGCTTGTTTTTGGTAGTGTTTTTGGTATCAGTTAGGCACAATGTGATTAAAACTTATTTATTTCTCTCAGCAAGGTTTCAGCGGGGGAAGGGGGTGCAAGGGAGTTGTGGCTTGCATTACTCGGTCTGCTTTAGGGGAACAATCTTCACCTCGCCGGAGGTGCTCGCTGGCAGACATGTTTCAGTACGGGCACGGGTGACACCGCGCTGCTGGCTTGATTTCGGTGCCGGGCAGCAGATCCAGACACGGATCTAAGCACGGTCCCCACCCCACAGCCCCGTGGCCCGGGCCGGCGGTGAAGGGGCAGGGCGGCATGACGCGGCCGCGGCTGAGGGGACCGGCCGCGACTGAGGGAGCCGGGGCTGAGAGGGCCGGGCCGGGAGTAAGGAGGCCGGGCAGGTCTGAGGGAGCCGGGAGGCGCTGCCCTCACCCGCTCGGTATCCCGGCAACCTGCCCGCCACAGCCCCGCTCGCTCGCCGCGCCTCCTCGTTTTAGCCGGAGCAGGTCCAAGCAGAAGCCCCCGAGGAGAAGGCGTGGAGGGCGGGCGGTGCGCGCCCTGCCCTGGCTTCTCCTGAGCCTTCCCCACGCTCCCCCGGTGCCTGCCCTGCTAGGATTTGTGCCTCCCTGGTGACAAGGGGGAGTCACAGACCGCTGCTCTGGGCACGGCAGATTCCAGTATTTCCTGTGCTTTATTACTATGCTGTGATATCTCACCTCTTTAATTCTGACCAGAGCTAACTAAGCCTTAGTGACTGATTATCTCCCACACAGTCGCTCTGGACGGTCAGAATCAAACAGCTTATTTCTTCCAATGTCCCCAAACTGTTTGGTAACAATTTTTGATAATAATCATCTAATGACAAGCTTGGTGCAGGTATATGGCGGTCAAAAATAAAGATACTTTTGCGAGCTGTCATTACTGGTATTCATCACCTACCAGTACTCGTGGCTCCTTGGTCAGACTTAGCACAACTTTTGTGGCTTGGTTTCTACAGCAAACATAGGCATTTCTTATTATTAATATTTACTAAAAATACATTTTTAGCAAGTATTCTCGAATATCTGGTTAAAATGGGAATACTTTAATGAGTAAACCTGTTTGCTAAAATATTTGAGGAAAGCAAACACAAATGGTCAGGACACAGAGCCATTTTTATATATATATGAAATACCTTTTTTGAGGGATTAAGTCTTCTCCACTGACTATATTTGTATATTTGCCTTAGCCCAATATGTTTTCATTACAAGCATATGACAAAATTTTAATAAGCTTCCCATGGTTTCATGCTCACTACATTTCCCTTTGCAGCTACATAGACTGTTACAGTTATCCTTTATTTCACTCTGCTTTCAGAAAATTGTGTTGCCTTTTCTATGCTTGGGATGAGCTGCCTGCACATACGTGGCCTAATCCAAAAGTCACTGATGATGAGGGTGAGACTTTACTGAACTTCACTGTGCTTGGTGTTAAGCCCATAATTTCACCCCACACAGATGCACAATAGTCCAAATCACACCCTGATATTCATGAGCCTCCTAAAGAACAAAACATTGTCATTGCTGTGTTACCACTGTGCTTGGAGCAGAAGGATTTTGAGATCAAACACTCCTACATTTCATGAGTCTGAGTTTTTTGCTCTCTCAGTGCCACCCTTTTAACAAATACTGCAGCAAATGGCAAATTTGAAGCAGCTGAGACCGAGGCTGAACTTTCAATACACAGAACTAAGTCTTGTGAATTCTAAACAGTTCTGAAAAGACTAGGTTTCCTGGTAGATCTGGCACCAACAGCCATTGCCAGGAAGAGGCCTTCTGCAGGTTAGGCATAATAAAATTCGAGATGCCTTTACAACAGCTCACAGCACAGACCAGCTTGGGAATGATCACAGGGCTGCCCAGAATGTTTTATTTGGAAATTTCTTCTGATTTTACCCTGTCCTGTTATACAGGTCTGTATTACGGGTATCCTTCTTTATTACACAACAAGAGTTTCATTAAAAGCAGACCAACCAGGACAGGCCCTGGGTCAAAAAGCTGAGGAAATGGCTACTTAACTGTTGCCAACTTCAGAGGAAAGAAAAACTTGGAGGGTGGTCTCCTTTCCCTTGCACAAAATAGCCAGTTCACAGTTCTCATAGACAAAATTGCATGGTGATGCAGAGCACCTACTCCTCTGAGCACATCCTGGTGAGTGCGCAGGTAGCACTAGGACTGCTTGTTGGCCTAGATACACTAGAATTTCACCAATGACAAGAGGTATGTCAGGAGAGATGTACTGTTGTGTGTACTGTTAGCATTCTCTGAGAAAAACAGATGCGCAGTGCATTTAATCTGTTTAGTTTTTATTTTTTTACAAGCAAGGACTTCCAACATCTTTATGATTCTTGATTCTTTTTTTTTTCTTTTTTTTTATTGCAGGTTTTTAATAGTAGCGAATATTAAATATTACCTCGAAGACACTTTAAAGTGATAGGATTTCTACCCCTTGTGATTTTCAAAAGGCTTTCTCAGGCTAGGAAGGACACCTCATACAACTTCCTGGGTAACTGAGAGTGATAAAGGCTAAGCTAGATAAGAAGCAGCCAAAATATACTATATTTTAGTATCACATTACTTTTAAATCAGTATCACAAAATATTAAGGACCTAATCCCTCAGTTTTGAACAGCTGATACTGACAGTACTGCTAATACTATGTGTGTTTGCATGTTCTGTGGGATGCTCATTCATGCTGCTCTGACTATCTTCCAAGGCAGGCAAGTAAGTGCCACAACTCAGTAGCTTTATTTTGTGTAAGTAAAGAAAAAGAACAGAACAAACTATCAAACAGAAAAATCCATTAACTGTCCCTCAGGTCAGACACAGACATTGGATTGGCCTTTCACTATGAGAAAGAACCCACAAATCCTATCAATCTTGTTACATAGTGACCCCCAGTTTTCTCTGAGGTTGTCTATTCCTGTTTTTCCAAATGAGATTTGACACCTCCATAAATCCCAGAGCCAGAATTCCTCAGCTCTTCCCCAGCTCCTGCATTCTGTTTTTCAGCAGAGTGGGACCAGTTTCTTTCTCAGGTTTTTAAAAGCCTCATAGACTCTGTTACAAAGCAGTGTGCTTTGCAGCACACAATCCAGTAGTGTGAAGTTAACTGCTCTCCTGAATACTAGCCACTAGCCAGTCCTAAACAAATAGTTCCTGTTTTGTTTCTATTATCTGTGTTTTGCCTTGAAAATGCTAACAATGGATATTTGGGGAGGAACAGGAAGCATACAACCTCAAGAGCAAACGAGGGCCCAACTCAAAGATTGTGAAGCTGTGCTACTTCAAGGTTCACAGCAGGAACCCAGACCACACCTAATATAAAGGGAAGTATTAAGAAAGGAAATAATAACATCTCATGTGTGCAAGGCTGGAATGGGCACACTTTTCAGCCAGAAAACATGCCTCCCCACTTCAGTGGCGCCGACATCAGACCCATCATGCATCCTACCATAGTAGTGCCCTCTATATGAACCTCTCAGGGAGGAAAAGTCATGTTCAAATATGTAAATTACTTTTTTTGCCCTTTTTTCTTCCCCCTACATAGCCTGATCAGACATTAAAAAAATGATAATAGTGAGAGAATCTATGCTGAATTTATGATTGGAAATGGTCTGATGGCTTCTGAAGAAACTGATGTGGTGATATTGAGAAGGTATTTCTGTGCAGCGCTTTCCTTAATGGGACAGTTTCTCACTACCCCACTCTTCCATGGGCTCTTGGTTCTGCTCTCTTCCACAGCTCATTAACTGTGCTTCTGGCCTTGATGCTATTCTCTAAACTGGATTAAATAAATGATCTGGTAAAACAACAAAAACCAAATCAAACCCTAAACAAGCCCAAATCCTTCTAAAACAAAACAAGAATTGCTAGAGCAATAGAACAAAATATGAATCTCATAAAATGCCCTAGCATTTAGCTAGCGTTGTTTAAAAGTTATCAACTGTCTGGAGGACAGACCCTCCACAGGTGTGTACAAAGTGCCACTTGGTAATTATCGTCTCCACTCTGCCAGCTCCTTGCACTATTTGTTAATCTAGTAATTGTTCATAGCAGGTATCCTTCATGCCTACAGCAAAATTAAGAGGGATAGAAAATCCAGTCCAGTAAGAACCCTGTATCCAAAACAAAATGTCCCAGATTTTCTTGCATGAGCAAGTGCTTTCTACAGACCTAAAACAACATACCACTGTCACTGTAGCTAAATGCCATTTAATTGGCAGCTAGAAAAGTCTATAATACATTTCTTCATGGAAAAATGTTTGAGCTCTTCCAGTTTGCCAAGATGCTAATTAAAAACAGACGGCATGTTGTAAAATCCTTTCCTTGACCTGTGCTCTCTTATATTGCCCTTCTGTACTTTTTTCATGGCATTGGCTCCCTGCATATTCTAATCTTCCTAAACTTGTATTTATTTTACTGTGGACAGAAAAAAAAAAAAAGAAATGTTATTTATTTAAATGTACATAGGAAACTTCTTTGTTACATGTCAGGCTTTTGAGGAGAGAATCTTTACTTGTTAAAACCAGGTTTCTATATCCTGAATAATTCACAATGAAATAAATCTTAGCACCACAAAGTCACTGAAATAGTTCAAGTACAAGCCTCTCTGGAGTGCCACTGACATAATGAATTGCACAATGAGAAGGATGTGCCTCATCAAACACATTATTGTATCTGTGCTAATCAAAATGCTTTACAAAGCAGGAATTTGGATCAGCGGTGAAACATTTTAAGGGGTTGTTGGTGGTAGCTCCACAAGCGTATTTTACTGATGTTTTTATTGTTCTTAACAATTCAAGAAATTTGGAAAAAATACCTTATTTTGGTAAGACTGAATCCCTTTTATCCCAAACAAATATTAGATTTGCCTGGCATTCCACCCTACCCTACCCTATGGTGATCACACTGCCACTGCACAAGCCCAGCACAGATTCTCCATCAAACAAGATACTGTACCAAGCTGAACTTCCGGGTCCCTTTTCCTTGTGAACCACATCCCCCCGCAGAAGTCTGAAGTCTGCCACATCTGCTTGTTCATATGCAACACGCTATTTATTTGGTACAGCTTTAAGAAATTATTTGCTCTTTTGGCTGCTGGCTCTCTCCCTCTGCAGTGGGAGAGCAAAACCAACACAACATCGTTATCTAAGAACTGGCTGTAGTTATAAATGTAATTTTCATAGCAACAGGGAGATACATGTTTTAGTTATGACTGCTCAGAAGCTACAGAATTTTCCCTACCTGGAGTATGATAACATTCCCATTTGAGCTTAACAATGCTTCCTATAGTTCACTTTTCTAAGACAACAATCCAAATTTCAACTGCTTTAGACTTTTAGGCATCTGCAAGTTTTCACTGTTGCTGCCCTTGTGATTTAGGCAAAGAGTCATTAAGACTGGAGGGCCTAATTCCCAGCCTCAATATAATACATCAGTAAGAAGTAATAAGCTCCTTCATGAAGCAATATAACTCTCCAGCTAAATAAATGGCACACGCTACTGATTAAACAAAGGCACACGTGGCTTTTTTTCCTAAACAATTTTTTTCTGAACCTAAGAGATGAATATATAAGACAAAAAAGAGAAGGACAAAAAAACCAGGAGTGGGAACTCGGAGAGCATCACAGAAACCAAGATGTTAGACCCCAGGCACTAGAAAGGGGGACCTGAGAGATGTTCTTGGAGCAAGTATTGGCTGAAAAAGAGCTCGGAGCTGCAAATAATCTCCTGCTGTTCAATTTGCTCTTCACTCAGGGAAATGAATGCTATACATTTTTTACAAATAAAGACTGAATCAAACATACCGAATTCCATTAACAATCTATTTTCTATTTTGTATATTCTATTGTTTTACAGAACAATTTGAAATAATGACTTTTTAGGTAATTGCTTAGGTCAGAAGTAGTAATAATGTGCTACTCTATGTTTCTGACACCTCTGTCTCCCCTCAGGGAGGCAGATCTCCATATACACATTAAATATATTAAGAGCGCTCTCTCTCTTGAGCTATATATAGCTTCTATTCACAGGCGAGCACCACAACCACTTATTCATTCTTTTCATGCTTTACCTGCTGTTTTCAAGGCTGCCCTGATGCTAAAAATAGCTTCGCATATTAGAGGAGGGTTGCTATAGATTCAGAATGGGTGATGTTAGGAAGACAGCTAAATCCCTCTTGCCAAGGACACGAAAGATCTGTGTGGATGTGGCTGATGAGCAGCTGTATTATCATCTGTGACCTGGGCTGTGGTGCCCTTTCATAAAGACTCTCAGGCTCCAAGGCTGGGGTATCTGTGTTCTGGTAAGACCACACTGAACTGCAAATCAATACAAATCATGGATGTCACTACAAGTTTAAGGCTTTGTTTTTCATAGTGTAGCGTTAGAGCACAGTACAACAGTACCTTCATGTATTAATAGCACATTAGCTTCTTTTTAACTGGGAAAACAATTTAATATCCTGTTACATGGGCATATTTCTCTGCAGGCACTGATGACTCCAAGAAAGAAAATACAAAGATTCTTTGGTAGTTGTTCTTACTACAGAGTTGAAAGGATGACAATTCATCATCTATTTGATTACTTTCAAGACAGCAGTGAAACCACATAAAAAATTGCACTACGTACGGCTGTTTTGAACTTCTGGCAGTGTGTCCTCTGACAGTGCTGACAAAGCTAATGTTAATTTTGGAAGTTATCCTCCTGTCTACAATTTAATGGATAGTGCAAGTGAAAAACTGCTTATACATAACTTTTCAACTCATTTACTGCATAAAACAGTGAAGCATGCTATAGATTCGTGCATTTTATTGTTAAGGTTCTGAAACCTACATTTTCAAAATCTGTCTGACAAAAATTCTGGAATCATAAGAAAGATTTTCTTTTGTCAAGCTTGAACATGCAGAAGTTTGAGGACTCTCTCTAGAACATAGTTATCTCTATGCTCTGTAATTAAAAGCATCTTAAAATATTTTCCAGGTTTTAGAAATCACTTTTCTGCATTAGGAGAATATCGCTGGTTGCATCCTTTCAGGATGATGATAATGAGATTAATGGAGATAAGCAAGTGCCTGAATAAGACTTGTCTTTCATAATATAGTAAAATCTTTCCAAGTGGTAGCAATCTGATCTTGATTTTGAAGGCAAGAAAGAATGGATGGCGAAACATTGGTCATTAAAGTAACTCCTACCTAGAAACATAGGGGTTTTATTCCACCATATACGTTAGCATGAGGAAGTCAGAAGAATACTTTTGTTTTGTTAAATCAGGTTACAGAAACCTGCCAAATACTGACTCTGTAAAGGCTGAGGTTCAAATAAAGTTAGTTGTACAGGGAAAGTGTGGCATGAATTGAATAAACCAAGATTATTCGTATATATTAAAACAGATCCTAATATAACTTTAAGTAACAGAATCTTTTAACAACTGCATATTTGAGGACAGTGTAATGCAAACTTAAGAGAGGATTCCTCTATGCTAAAGGAAATGGTTTTTCACTCAAATCTCACTTCATGTCCTGACCCTTATCTTTCATGTGGTTATGTTTTATTTCCGTTCAAAAAAGGCAGTCATCTAGATACATAACTGTTAACATTTTAGTGTACTGCCTGCAAATTGAATGTGGTTAGAGCAAGTAGCACAGTCTCCCAAGGTACAAGCTGGAGTATGTATTTTTACTTGCTATATTTTCCTCAGCAATTTTTTGACTCTGCCATTTTTACTTCTAGAGTTGTGAATATTGCAGGGCTCACTGTTGCTGGCTATAAGAAAACATAACTTGATATTTTAAACTAAGTTAAGACTAATTGTTCCCATTTAGGATAGTTATCCTACCCGTTCCACTTAGGTGACATGGAATGAATAGTATCCTGGGAATATTTTCAGTAGAAAGGTAGATAGTATTTCAGTACTTTATGTCTGAATGATATTGGTGATTAAATAACACAAAATTGTATTTAATTTGAAATATAACCCCTATTATTTCCAAAATCTAGCAATCAGTACTATACTTTTACTAATGAATGGTCAGTTCTAGCAGAATGGCTGATGGTATTATTACATGAGGTCTCATAGTAGTACTCTATAAGCAGGTTCATTCAAAAAAAGTGAAATACGAATTTTTACTGAATCATCCTACTTCACTGTTCAGAGCAGCCTGTATCCTTCCATTTCCATTGAATGATCAGCTATAAATCACATTAACCCAGACGCTTTCAGCCTCTACATGCAGTTACTATACTATTTTACTACATAAGTAATCCTACTGAAATCATATGGTGATTACATTATTACAACCTATTATGCACTAATACCTTACTTTTTAAAATCTTTCTGTGACATTTCAAACACTTGATTACACCACTGTATACTGCAAATAAACTCTGCTATGAAATATTTTCTTAGCTTTAGGACAACCAGTGGAAAACACTGTGGTGAACTGAAAACACTGTGATGCCTGACCAGCTACATACTACAGTTTGCAAGACTGACCTTGATTCCTGGATGAAGACCTCAAATTTTGGTTGAGATGCAATATATCTGAATTTTCTGGAACACGTACGGAGGAATGAGACCTTATTTCTCTATTATACTATATCTTAGATTAAGACTCTGAGGCACTGTTCTTCCCCATGTTTTCTAGAATGTTACGTACATGAACACTGATTAACTGCTTCTGTGACTCAGAAGAGAGTGACTTGTCACTCACCTTTTTATATAGAAGACTTTAGATTACATATGTTCAATTGGAAATGATTTGTACCTTCCCTCAATTCTCCCCTTAACTGAATACTCTGAATATACACACATTATGCACAAAAATGCCTATCAGGAAACAAGGGAATGCATATCTTCTCCATTATGGTTTAAAAGTGCAATGAACTGTAATTTTGCTCTCATATTATTTTTCTTTTCACAAAATAAATCCAGTGTGTATACATATATAATTTAAAAAAACCTCAATCCCCCCCAAACCCAACAAACCAAAACAAATAAATTGCTTGTTTTCAGTTGGTTGCTTTTTCTATTTTTGCCTTACTGTATTTTCATTTTCATACTTATTATTTTCTTTCATTTTTTTCACCTGATATCAAACTGGGAAAAAAAATATTTCCCTTTTTCTTGGATTTACGTATTTCAATGCCAGCAACAGCTTTCCACCAGAGCAGATCTAGGCATAAAAGCAGGATTAGGCATTCTTTGCTCTCTTAGGAAAATGTTCATACTTGGGGGAATTTAAGCATAATACACCTCTAAAATCTCCTCCAAAGAAAACTGGAAAATGTTGGAGGAGTTAGTTTCTGTATTCCACTTATTTGAATGCAGGTTGATAAAACTAAGAAGTAGTATTTTCTGCATACTGATAATTACTTTTTAATTAAATTCTTGATAGACTTGTTTATGTGTGCCTACATGCATACATAATCTTTTAGTGTGCTTTGTTCTCAAAACAGCTGCCAAACTATAAGCTCTGGAGACCAAGATTACCTGCCATGCAACAAATATGGCACTAGCAGTGACAATTAAAGGACACTAGACAGGAGTCTACATAATGTATCTCCAGGGGATTTAAATCCTTACTTAAAAAAAATAACCAAAAACCCAAACACCAAACCTTGGAGATAACATGGGAGGTTGCCTCCAAGATTTTATTTTTTTTAATGAAAATCTGCTTTATTATCTCCATAACCGAATCAGTCTTTCTAAGGTCATACTGGCATTATTTACAACGCATATCTTAACAAGGGCTTGTGGTCTAGCTTATTTTAATGATACTTTTTGAAGTTAACAGAAATAATCAGGATCAAGGTTGTTGCTATGAATGTTCCCTGAAGTACAACAGAATGAATGAACAAAACAATCTGGTTTTCAAGATATTATGATAAGATTCTTACATAACTCTGTAGTCAGAGTCAAGAAAACTAAAATAGATGTTAAAAATTAAGTTATAGTTATTCATGTATCTATGATTCATTAGTGTGTTAAGAGTGTGAATGACGCTACCATCAAATAAAGTGTTGAGCATGACTTAAACTACTTCAGAACATGATAATGAAGATTAAGGCTGCCCCTCTGCAAACAGTAACAAAATCATTATTTTGTGAATTGTGCTTAAAGTTGTGAGGCCTTATCTGCATCACAGGAGGTGGGGCTAATGGAATAAACCAGGTTAGGCTGTATTTTCTAACTCTGTGGCCTAAACTGGGATTCTATTTACCAAATTGACCAGCTAAGAATAAGGGTGCAATTTCCTCATATTTTGTTCCTTGGGAGATTTTCATATCAACCGACAATTTCAACTTCATTTCTAATAAAATAATTATTTATTTATTTTTTAAATCCTATCAGCAGAACAAGCTTAATTTGGAATTTGAGATGGGCACTGTCCTCTTCTTTTGTGCTTTGCCTTAGTGTTTATAAAACTAATTCTCAAACTTTGGTCTCCAAGTAAGTGCTCTGTAGACGGCCAACAAAACCACTTCTTTCAGATAGTCTGACAGTGCAATAAGCAATAAGTAGTTGTGAAGGTTTGCAGTGACTTCTTCACCCTAGAAATACAGGAGCCTGGAATAAGAAAGGTCCATGGCTCAAATTCTACTTCACATAGCTTTCTGAAATTCCATCATCTGCTGGTTCTGCCTTTAGTTATACAGAATTGGGGACAGATTTTCAAAATAACCAAGTTTTCTAAGTTGGCTATCATATTGGAAGCCTTAAGTATTTCAGAAATTCTGTCCCTACTCAGTGTATCTGACATTGATCTCCAATGGTGTTAAACAGGAATAATTAAGAGGAAAATTTCCACTGATAATTGGAATTTAGGAAATTCTATACTCTTATAATAGGATTAGAGATCATATTATTATCTCTATTTTATCTTATTAACAAACACAATGCAATACAATGATTGTGGTTACTTATACAAAGGTCTGGGATTTTGGAACAAGGGAGGAAACTGATGAACAATCAGATGCTATTTTTTCAAAGCACTTTTCTAACAATGATTACACACTGAAATGGTAATTGCAACTTCAAAATAGCATAAACCACCACAGCTGCTCTTGAAATAATGGATATAGCACAGGCCTGTCTATGATATTTTCTGTAACTGACTCTATACTGGAAAAGATTTAAAATCCAGAAGTGCTTTTATTGAATAAATTACTTTGTCAGCCAAACAAATAAAACTGCATTTGCCTTTTAGCACAGCAACATTGACATCTAGTGGCTAGTTAAACTCCACATTTGATATCTTTTTTATGACAAAAAACCATGGAAAATAGAGTCTATTGAATTTGACAAAATACATGCATTGCAACAGCCTGCTCTCTTTACATAGCCTCTAGATGACTGCAGAATGATGGTAGTCTTTAATGACCAGTCTGGAGTGACCAGTCCCAGTGAAGAGAACTGGTGAGCATGAGCCACTGCCCCTCAGCACAGCCCCACTGTTTTTTCCTGACTGTCAGCAAGTCTTAGGCTTGGGAGTCAGCTGCCTGACTGAAGTGTAAACCTTGCTCTGGATGCTTGTTGGGAGGCATAGTGCATCCCTAAATTTTCACCCTGGTTCTAAAAGAAGAACTACAATTATTGAACATGATGCTACTGGCATATGTGAATGTCCATTTTTTGTTCTACTTGATTTTCTACAAATTACTAGGGGGCTCCAGAGAGAGGGAGATGAAAATCAGGAACACGACAGATGCTGTGAGACTGTTCGTACTATGAAGACACGAAAATAAATGTTTTGGCAACCTACTTCATAGACATGTAGAAGATAGGAAAGTGCCAACATCAAATAATGTTAGTCTAACTTCCTCATTTTTCAACAAAGTAACTCGCTTAATGGAGAAAGAGGAAAGGTAAACCTCAATTTTACTAGCATTCTTGATAGTTCCACATTACTGTCTCATAATCAAATGCAAATGTACACGACAAAAATATATCTGCCCTGCAAACAGGTCTTATAATGGATAAGGTTGTAAGTGACCACCTTGCCCTCACTCTCCACACCAGTGGTAGCTGCCTCTTCTGGCCTGCTGGCAAAGCTGCCTGATGTGCTTCATTAAAAATTGGACCAATTTTTTAATTGGCTAACCAAACTAATTTTGACCAAACAATCAGAGGCTGTTGAGTTTAAGTAATTTTACCAGACCTTAGGAGGCAATAACCTCCTGCAGAAAGGTTGGACTTGATGATCTAAAAGGTCTTTTCCAACCTAGTCTAAGGCTGAGGTATTTCTTCCTAGCTAAACACTTATAAGGACTAAACAGCTATGCTTAGTGTTTATTAGAAATACAGAGAGGACTCTGAGCATGAAGGAGAGCAATAAAACACATAAAAGTTCTCAAAAATGTAACCTATATGGAGAGGTTGAAGTACTTTCATTTCCTTAGCTTCAGAAAGCTAAGACTGTGGGCATATATGTCTTCCAGTATTTAAAGATTTGTTATTCAAATGAGGATAAATTCTTTCTTTCTGTACCAATTAATGTAGGGCATTAAGAAATTATCTCCAGTAGCAACAAAGGAGATTTATCTTAGCTATTAGGAAAAAAAAGCTGTATCCTTAAGAGGTTAATAGATTAGCTTATTTATGCTGTGAAATCTCCTATACTAGAAGATTCTAGGAATGGCTCAGTAAGTATATCAGATATGATTCTTTGAATTCTGTATCTCCACGATTTAATACCTTCTTTTGGTACGTACATGTTGATAAAAGTATCATGTCTGACTTAAGCATTCTGAATACACCAGCTCTCAAACTCAGCCCATTTCTAGATTTAGGGCAGGAATAAAGTAAGAACTACAGTGATGTTGCCTCCTTTGTGGGCCAGAAAGTTCAGGCTACTGTAATTTAAGAGTATAGTTTCACACTACTGCTAAGCTGATCTAATGGAGTGCTGCTGCTGAAAGGGCTGCCCTTGTTTCTCACCTTCCCCTTCCCTCCTGTCCTATCCCTCTGTCCACAACGTTTTTTTGCACCACCATTGTTACACATCAGACACCACAGCAGGATAGTCAGAAGAGCCAGAATGACAGAAATTAAAAACTGCAGTTCAGCAGAAGTGGTCAGATGAGCACGGTCAGTTCAAGGAAAGGAACATTTTCTTCGGAGGTAGCCAACTCGTAGATTTACCTGTTATAGAAAACCGTGCTCCTAAGGTTTGGCTGTACAAGCATTGAAATCCAACTTAAAACCACAGCACATCCCACCCTGCAACGATTTATGCCCAACTCTTCTCTTCTTTTTCCCCATATCTTTTAGTGCTGTGGGACTTGTATGGGAGAATTATCTTTCTTGGTGTCAAAGCATACAGACGCTAGCTTTAAGCTACCGAGATATTCTTACAGAATCAAACTATAATGCATATACTAAGGGTTAAGGACAGGTTCAGTTTCAACTACTAGTTTACTTAGGATCCATTTCTGATCCACTTCCCCAGCTACAGCTTACTGTCACTCATATAAAAAGCCGTTAGGTGATGTCTGAAAGCAACAGTCAGACATCAGAAAAGCATAACATAGTAAGATGAAATTATCTAGTTGCTATTCTCAGAAGAGCTGTTGATAAAATAACTTCAGCATCTACAACAGTTGCAACAGTTGAACATACTGGAGAATTTTAATTTGTCCAGAAACTTTTCTTTTCTATATGCAATCTTTTGTGGATACAGCACAATGCCAAGAGGTTCATGAATTGTAAATCTTTTCTCTACCTTTCCCACTTTTCTTCAAAGTGCATAATCAATGATATGTTGGCCCACTTTCCAGAATCATGTCAGGATTCATTCACACTAAAGCAGTCTGCTGTTTCCATAAGAGAACAAAAAGATGCCTGCTATTACAGTTTCATGGGTATACATTATTTATTTTGAGGTATTTCAATTATTAATTAGTATAATTCCATTTTTGCAACAGTTTCTGCTCCTTAGAGGAAACAGGCCACATTCCATAGGACTTCAGCAGAACACTGCATACACTCGGATAAGCATATTGCCACTCAGTTCCTTTCCAAGGGACACCTCTAGTATCACCTTTACATCCCTTCAGAGTGATAGTAACATAACGAGTGACACAAACACTAGGTCAGGAGAAATAAAATACTTTCAGTTTTAAGGCAGATTCAGCAGCCAAGGTAAAGAGGTACACTATCAACTGTGGCACGTGATTCCCTTACTGTGTAGCACTGTAAAATACTGTGCTACATTTTATAACTTATGTATTACAATTACATTAGTGGCATTTCAGTTTTGAAATTTTCCCTGTATTAAGTGTTTCTGTGGTTTAAGACTCCAGGAATCAATAATGCTACTGGAAAGTCTGATACAGTCCAGAAGAAAGTACATGTGATGGACTAAAGCATTTCAGATCTCAGCAGTCAAAATGCTGGTTCAGGTATTGTGCACCCTAATATTTGATGGGAAACAGTATCAGCTCCTTGACAACTACTTGCTGTATTTGATGACTTAATGCTGAAGACTGGCATTTCCCAGCTAGCTTATGAGAAAACAGTTTTAGTTTATAAAACTCCTTCCCCTGATGCAACCCACAAGCTCCCAAACTCTTATCACCCAGTTGCCGTTGGTCCTCACAGAGAAACGGGGTCAGATTCTGCCTTTCCCTCTTCTAACTGCGAGATGCAATTGAGAAGAAGAGAAACCGCTAAAACATGAGAAAATGAATGTTACATATTACCTTGCCGAGGCTGCCAGGGCGTTACTACGGCCGTGCAGGAGGTCTGTGCCGCGCTGAAGGCAGCGCACACACCTACTGCACGAAGCCCGGGCCCGAGGGATGTCTGGCAGCTTCTGCCACCGAGCACCTACTCAGGGCTAGAGGCAGAGCTGATCTAGTTCGGTGAATTTCTGTGATGGCTCCCAGCTGATCCCACACTACCATCCTTCCTGACAG
>JANHGB010012099.1:330-16081 GCA_026283785.1 Coracopsis vasa | reverse complement strand
GTGTCATCCACTCAGCTGTTAGATGTTTGAGTAAATGCCTCAAAGCAGCTTTAACCACAGCTTTTACAGTAGGGGCCAAGATGAACGAGAATGTGTGACTTTCCAAACTCTGTTTTATCAAACTCATTACTTGTAGGCAACCTTGCAAAGAGCAAAGCTTACTTGTGAAAAGTTAGAAGAGCTCTGTCTTGTTTGGGGTCCTCACAGCACAGTCAATATATAAAACCAAAAGAAAAACAAAGAAGTGTTTTCCTAATCACCACCACTACTACATTTGATGGAAATTTGAAAATCAAGGCACAGTCTTTTTGCTGTTAGATCTTCATCTTTTATGAAAAATCCTGAAATATTAATTTAACTAACCAATTTGATGGTGACACATGAAAGAGGACAAAGGTATATTTGTTCTACCAATGACACAAGTGAATTGCGTTGTGTCAGTCAGGTGTACACTCCTGAGATCAGAGAAAACAGGGTTTTTTAGAGAGGAAACCCCCTGATATGCTATGAAAGCACTGGAAACAGCTATCTGAAGGTGATATTTTAGTTTGGTTTTTTTTTTCATTTGTCGTCTTCAGAAGTGTGTTTGAAATGTGCACTAGCTGACTAAATGATCCATTGCAAATCAGGTGGATTTAGCACTTCTGTTCTTTAGTAGTTAATTATAAGACTGTATTTTTGAAGGTATTTACTACCTGCAGTTTTGTTTCAGAAAACTTCCATGTGTGTTTTGTGTGAACTGTTTCTTATGATGAACAGAGAGTATAATTGCTTTTTCTAATGCACATGTCATTGTCTCCTTCGCCTGATTTGAGGACTGGGTCTTTCCAAAAAGAAGAGTGAAGAGCTGTGATTAAAGTTTGTTCTTGGGCACAAGTTCATACATGAATACAGGAGAATGGAAGATGCTGTCTGTACAGTGTTAACACTTATATGCCTTAACACTGTACAGACACATGTGAAAAGGACGTGATTGTGACCCAGTTTTTAAAAAAGGACCAATTTACTGCTTGCCAACTCTGCCTTTCAAAGAGACACACCAGCAGAAAATCTGACCCAGCATTTTTATGTTATCTAGAGCGCTATCAATCACAGGGAAATTTAAATCCCAATTATACTCTAACTAAAAAAACCATAACAAAATCAAACCCGCATCTGTCATGAAAAGTCTTTGTACTTGATACTGCTTTTTCAGTTTATTCAATTTATGATGCTGTTAGTGGTGTCTGTTGTACACATTTATCATCATGAAATGTTTTTTCATGAGTGTCACTTACCCAAGCTAGTATTAAAGCTGAAGTTTTTCTGCCAGGTGTCAATGTTAGGATAAAACTTTTTGGAAAATTTGAGCAGGGATTATTTATCAATGTCTGACAGTAGAAATAGATGTAGGCAGGATGTTGTTTTCCTTACAGTGAAAAATATGTATGACCATGATAGTAAATAGAAGAGGGAGAAAAAGAGTGTGTCTGTATTTATAGCTGGAATCTTACACAGAATGTGAATTTAGATCCTGACAGTAAGAGTTGCACATGTGCACTGTAGCTGTGTTGAGTTTGGCATCTCAGTTCTCCCGAGATGCCACTGGCCCTGAGCATGCACAGGTTTTGCATATCCTGAGAAGATGGATATGTGTGTAGCATTTTCATTTCATGAACACCAAGGCGGAACATAGCTTTCCTCCTTTGCTTCTGGCTGCAGTCTGCTTTCATCCTCAACACCAAAACCCAACAAGGGGACAACAAAATAAGGGTTCCCTTATTTTCTGGACACCCTGTCTGCTGAGAGTTAGGAAACATAGAGGGGAAGAAGTTGCCTGAAGAAAATGCAGAGGCTGGAGACCTCAGTGCTGTAGGGGATGGGGCAGAATATGAGAAGGAATGGAGGATGGAGGAGGAAAACCAAAATAATGACATAGCCTGCGTTGCCACACATATCCGATTTCTACTTTGACCCCTGCCAAGGCATTTCTTAGGAAGCTGGTTCGGTCACATGCCTCAATTGCACAGGAGGCCAGCAATTGTGTAATGATAATTTTAATCGCTGTTTTGGATGGTCTAGTTTGAGACTGCTCTTGCAGCCAGCCTGAAAATCAGAAAGGCTGATGAAAATAGTTAACTCTCAAAGAGGCACTGACAATACTACCGTGACTCCCATTACTTTTTAGTACCAGGTGATCACTCTCATAAGGCCATAAAAAGCTCATGAAAGTACTAGTTCTGAATTCAAAGGCGAAGGATGTGCAGTAGCAAGGATTAGTCTATGCGGCTTTCAACTCAACTTACATTCGCAGAAATATTTGGTGACAGAATAGTGAGACATGAACATTTTTAAGTAAATTTTTTTTTTTGTTATAATCTAGTGTATGAGTGTGAAGTAAAGAAACTAAGCATATAAAATAAGAATTTTGTCATATCTATCCAGACTGGCCAGGGCTTGCTACAAGACACGTTTCCAGTGCTATCTAAGATAAAATCATTTTTTAAAAAGATGTTTGAAAAAGATTTTATACCTGTAAAATGACTTTGCAAACTCTTGAAAATGTTGCTCTTCAAACAGCATTATAGAAATAGCTGAGTATGATTTAAATAAAACACAAGGAAAAAAAAGTTATAGAACTTTTAAGTGATTGAAGTTGCTTTTTTAATGGGAGGGAAGATAATGCTGAATAGTGTTTGTTACATTCATCATTTGTTACTCTTAAAGAAATGGGCTCCCGTTAAAATCCTTGACTTTGAAATTAGATGTGAATTTGAACTTCCTCAAGTCTCAAGTAATTCAAATTTTCATGGCCTTCATGCTTTTAATGTCCAAAACCATTGGTGACTAAGAGAAGGCCCTGCACCACGTTCTCAGTGGCTGAAAGTTGGCCTATTGATTTTGGGTAGATAACAAGTTACACCACATCAGAGGCCAGTTCTGCATCTTGGCACATATAAGAAAGTTTAGCCCCAGATTCAAGGATTTTCCAAAATTTGAGGACCCATTCAGTTTTGTTACACAGTTTCAAAGATGATTTTCTGTTCTCATTGTTGTCTTGTGTCTTGGTTTCAGCAGCAGCAGTCATTTTTCTCTTTCTTAGTAGTTGGTGCAGTGCTGTGTTTTTTGACTTTCAGCCTGGGCACAGCACTGATAACACCGATGTTTTCAGTTGTGGCTTAGCAATGTTTAGTCTGAGCAAGGCCTTTCTGAGCCTCATGCTCTGCCAGGGAGGAACGGGAGCCGGGAGGAAGCAGAGACAGGACACCTGACCTGGATTGGCCAAGGTGGTATTCCATACCACAGCACGTCATGCCCAGGATGTAGAACTGGTGGCAGTTAGCTGGAATGGCGAGAGTGGACTGCCGGGGGTCGGGCTGGGGGTGTCGGTCGATGGGATGGTGAGCTGTTGTATTCTCTCCCTTTGTTATTTCCCTTATCATTATTATTATTGGTGGTAGCTGTAGTGATTTGTGTTATACCTTAGCTGCTAAACTGTTCTTATCTCAACCCGTGGGAATTGTATTCTTTCTGATTCTCCTCTCCATCCCTTCGGGAGCTTGGGGGGGGGACTAAATGGGGGGGAGTGAGAGAGTGACTGCGTGGATGGGCTTAAACTACGACACTTAAGCTATTACTGCTATTTCTGATTCTAAATGTATGTAAATACCACATAGAAATTAAACGGATAGTTTTTAGCATAGCAAATGCTGAAACACCAAATGTTACATGTTCTTACAGTTTAGGACTGGAACTGAGCAGCTTCACATATTTAATGAACTGATTTCAGAGCAAGATATTCTCACACAGAAGTAGATTATTTACGTTCTTGACAACTGCAAAGATTTGTATTATTTTGATCGATCTTTACTAAAAGTTGGAACAAAAGTCATAAATTGACTGCTAACAGTTATAAATGTATGTCAAATTTAGGAAGCAGAACTTTTTAAAAAACACATAATATTTTGAGAAATCAACAAGTGAAACCTTTCATTTCGGTAAAAATTTCTTGCATATAATTTTTTTTGATTGAAAAAAGGGTCCTTACGAACAAAATTCCTCTACATTTAAGTACATTTTACAAGACCCTGAAAATAACATGAAACAGTTTTTCTTTCAGAAGAGATTAAATGCTTTGTTTTGCTTATAATCACTTTTAGATGCATTTATTCATTGTTTTGTAAGAGGAATGAAAACAGTGAGGTTTAAAAAAAAAAATCAAAACCCTGCATGCTTTATATTCCAGCATTTCACCTTAGATGAGGGAGGGCTGCAAAGCAGTGAGGAGATGTACATTCCTAGAAGCATATTCTGCAGCTTTACAGAAGCATTTATCAGTCTTGCAGGCTTCAGCTAGACTCCCTCATAAGGACAGTCTCAGCTGTGCTCCAGGATTCTAATTCTCTGACTTCCAGAGTACTTGTTTGCTCCCAAGATCATGACAGTGTTTATGCCGCAAAGGAGTCAAACTCAGCAATACGCAACTTTAAACTGCCCTCCTAGCACCTTCTCAGGTAGGAACAAGACCATAGTTATTAGGAACCAAAGAAAAAAAAACCTGTATTCTGTGTCTGTAGATCACCCATCAGTGTTTGCTTTCCTTCACATATAAGATGTCTAGGTCTTTCATTTACCTGGACCGTCAGGCTACACAGAAAAGCACCTGAGGTCTTGTCAGAAAGAGAGGCACACAGCTGAGAAAAACTAAAACATATCTTTAAGCTTCACATGACTCCCAGTAATTTCACTGAACCAGGACCACATTTTGCCTTGTCTTGGGGTAGGATGGTCACAGATTTGGGGAATAGAGGATAGCACTTTCTCAACCCTCTCTCAGCTATATTCAGGTCATTTCCTGGTTCTTAAGTAAATAGGAGTGGGAGTCAGTTAGGTGAGCACTCTATTCCCAAACCGAAGCATAGAGACCAACAGAAACCAGCTATAGTACATGCAGGCAGAAGAGCAGCATGTGTTTAGTGCTGGCTTTGTGCTGTGCCTGTTCTGACTCTTCCACAACGAATGGTGTGCACTATACCCCAAGCCAACAATAATATCAGGGACTGCACAGAACCCTGGCACTCCTGAAACACTGCAAGCTTGCGGTTCTGTGGGTTTTTGTGCAGGGAGAGACACCTACCCAGAAAAGGTTACCTAGCAACCTGTCCAATTTCACTTGAAAACCTCTGGAGATGGGGACTCTACCACATCCCTAGGAAGGTTGTTCCAGTGACTGATTGCTCTCATTGTAAAAAATTTCTTCCTTATATTGGATAAAACCTTTCCCGGTGCAACTTGTACCCATTGCACCTTTGTCTTCTCCATGTGGCTCCTGTGAAAAGAGGCTCTGTCCTCTTTGTAGCTACCCTTTAAGTATAAGGACACTGTAATTAGGTCCCAGCCTAAGCTGGCCTTCAGCTTTTCTCATAGAGAGTTTCTCCAGCTTTTTGGTCATCATGACATTCCTCTGGACCCTCAGTGACACCTTTCCAGTCTGTCCTCATCTTTTTTTAAATTGTGGGGACTAGAACTGAGCACAATACTGCAGATGCAGCCTGGCAAACACTGAGTAGAGTGGGACGATCACCTGGTTTCAAAATAAAATGGTCACATACAGGTTACCTATTGAGGGTAGTCTCTGACCTGTACCAACTCTATGGTATGCAAAATTGACCAGGAGAGTACTAGCTTGTCCAGGCTGAAAATTGTGTTAGGAAGCATTGCAACAATTTAACAGTAGAAGCAATTTAGTTCAAGTGCCTACTTGTACACTGTTTTAGTTACTAGTATAGACACAGCCTAATATTCTAAGTGATAGGATTGTGCTGTAGGTTCCTAAGGAATGTTCCTGGCTTACCAACATTTAGGAGATCTGGGTAGGATCACCTCACACTGTGAAAACACCTGAAATCCCCATAAGTCAGGTTGTCTTCAGCACTAAAAATTAACACAGCAGGCAATGCACCTGGAGGCTGCAGGAATTGGAAGCACAGGAAGGAAAGCATCAAGCATTAAAAATGCTTATGCAGCTGATTATCCCTTCCCTTTTTGCAATCTTCCACTTTCTCAGTATTTCTCTCTCAGTTCCCATTATCCTCTGTCCCACAACTTCTTAGCCATATCCTCTGGAAGATCAAACTGCTTGCTCACATTCCTCTGAGAGTACATTTAGGGCAAAAGAAAAAATTACTGAAGACATGCCTCAGTTCTGAATATTTGTCATTTCCCAGTTTCCTATAGCTATCAGTTTCTTTTATATGTATACACCATTTATGAGTTATGATTTCTATTTTGACATTCACCGCAACTCCAATAGCCTTTCTCATATTAAAAAGCCTGTACTTAGCAGCACCTGTAAGAAGGGTTGTTTAGGAAGTTTCTACTCCTCATGGGTCCTTTCATCCTTCTTCACAGATGATGAACCCTGATGATACTAACTGAGCTTTATCACTGCTGCCTTGTTGTGGGCTGGAAGGAAAAATCTAAGATGTTTAAGAACACTTTCAAGCAATTGGTGCTTGTGCTATCGCATTTAGAAGTCAACATGTCAGCTGCGATGAAAGGGCTTTCTTTAAGAAAATACATGAAGGAAACAAAAGAAAACTCTTGCCACAGCTTAGTTTCTTTTCATAGCTTGTACATACGGAGGAGCTGCAAGGAGAGTATTTCCCCTGAGCACTGAAGTTGTACCAGAGTAAAGATGTATAGGACTGGAAGAGATCTTGATCAAATCTCTTCTCCCATTTCTACAGATAATGAAAACTCTGATAAACTGATAAACTGATCAAGATTCAGCTAACTCACATTCCTCTCACTATTCATAATGGAGCTGCCCAGAACCTCAGTTCTGTAATGACAAGACTTTAATTCCCAGCCTCTAATTCCTTTACACCTCTTTGTCCCTATATCAGTATTGTCTAAAGAGGAACACTTTTGCGCTTCTACTTTACTCTCACGATTTTTTTTTTCATCCCTTTTACCATCTCAGAATACTTGAATCATCTTTATTGAATTAATTTTACCAGCGCCTTATGCTAGTAATACTCCTTTATCTTTCTTGGCAAAAACCATAAATGCCCATGATCACACTTATTTTTTTCACAGCTACATCACAGTGATTGCTTCTAGTTATCATGCTATGAATGAATTAATGAGTGCATCTTCTTGTTCTGTTTTCAGTGCCATGAAACAGTTATGAGCCTGTATTATTTAGGATTCATCTGGGTTAAGAATATCTTAAAAGCTATCAAAAGAAAATCTCTTTGAAAAGTTCACCTGTTACTGAAATGACATTATGTAGCAACATCAGTAGCTAAGGCTGCATGAGTTTATGTTTGAATATTTTTGTTTATACTTACACTCAAATTTACCAAATTTCTAATCTTCATAATGGCATTTTCTGCGTCTGCTTTCTGTCTGAGGGTTTTTGTGCGATATGTGTGAAAACAGTTCAGCAAATTTTAAGTAAAGTGAGCAAAATAAATACTCTCTTGTCATTATTTAAACATTTTAGAATAAATTTAATACCTGTGTTTGCAATAAAACCTTGATATTTGACAAGAAGTCTTGGAACAATAAAGGATCGACGGCTCTCTGTAGAAAGCCAACATCTATCTGTAAACTAAATGGAATGATTTTTAAGCCCATATATTCCCAAGATTTCTTGATACCAGATGTATACCTCTAACAAAGGAACTGAAATAACGAGGGATCCCTTAAAAAGTTCTCTGTGATTATGTATATAGTATAAAACAGAAACTTCATTTCATTCAGCCAAATTGAGCAACCAAAAGACCAACAGAGGGACAATGCTTTGGGTCTATTCTAGAGAATGACAGTGTAAAGACCAGCAGTCTTGCTGAGTGGAGTCTGCTGTTGTGTTCTGTGCTATTTGAAGCATCCAAATATATGGTGATTGTCTATTTTAATTCTCTTTCATTGAATCAGAATTAATCTTAGAAGTATCAGAGTCCAAAAACTTTTCTGGCTATGTGTGGTCTTTGCAGACAACACGGCTTTACCAACAAAGAACATTAACATGATCTTAGTATACAAGGTGTGCCAAGCAACAGCTTTAAGAGAGACCTGTCTAGGCAAAACAACTTTCATCCATTCGACTAATCATCCTCCAACATAAGATAGCTGACTGCAAGCTGCCTAGTGAGAATGGTCTACAGCCTGTGTTAACCCTGAACCATGCCAAGGAATCGTTTGGGAAAGTGTTACCCCAAAAGCATGCCAGGAACTGCTCTGACAACTCACATGATGAAGTTTCAGCATGCAGAAATGTTTCTCGGCATTATTGTGTTTACTAGTCAAAGTAGTAAAAAGATGTAGTCAGTGTACAACTTTTATGCCTTTCAGTAGTATTCAGCTTTGGTTACACGGTTATTATTTTCTAAGAATAGAAGAGATTAAAGACTAAACATCTCAGAAAGTATTTGACTGCAAGGACTCATGGTCAATACCCACTGAGATATATCGCAGAGTGTGATTGTGTGTCTCCAGAAAGAGCAAAGTTCAACTACAGTTTCAGTAATGTGTGCCTGAACCTCAGAGAGGTCCAAGTTCCGTTCTCTGTCTATCATTCAGAAGTTGTATTTGATGTTA
The DNA here is from genome assembly GCA_026283785.1 of Coracopsis vasa. Lineage (NCBI taxonomy): Eukaryota > Metazoa > Chordata > Aves > Psittaciformes > Psittacidae > Coracopsis > Coracopsis vasa. The sequence continues at coordinate 7,495 of JANHGB010012099.1, read as the reverse complement.
TGTAGTCTTCAGATAAAATCCAGGGGTATTCCTATGAGATGAGAAAAGAAGCCACATCACCAAACCAACTGAAATTTTCTGCCTTAGAAAGTCATATTTATTCTTGTATGGTCTCATTATCCAGCAAGCCTTGTCACCACCTTTGCACAGCAGTGCAAAAAGTGCAATTCCATGGAAAAGCTGCAGTGTAGTTCTACCCAGAAAATGACATTTACTCATGGTTCAAACACTGTCATGGGAAACCTGGGGAGGAACACACAAGCTGAGAAGGGAATTGAATTGACTTGGAAGAACTCCAAAAGAAAGTGGTAACTGCAGATATATTTTGTGAGATATCAAATATTATTGGTGTGAGTCAGGGGACACACTGAAAATTCAGACTGAGCAATGTTTCTATAGACTTGTTTGGAAAAAAAATCACTAATTTCTAGATCTTCATTGGATTTGCAGATGAAATGGGCTGCTCAGTCAACCTGGATATCTCTGGGATACCATGTAACATCAAATTCCACTTCTTTTACACTTTCTTTATGTATTCTTTCATCATAGTTTGATACCAGAACCTTTGACTAGAGAAAGAAAGGAAACAAGGAAAAGAAGTGATTTTTTTTTCTTGAGTCCAATTACCAGCTTTACACATAAATTCACATGCTTTAGAACTCCTCTCCAAAACAGGTCATCTATAAGAATAGAGAAAGATAGGAAACAAAATAATTTCCTCCACTTACATATTCTGTTTTCTGTGCAGCTTTTGCAATGTGCAAACCATTCAAGTGAAATAGTTTCTTGGATCAAACTGAGCTGAAAAAGCATAGCGACTGCCTAAAGCAACATAAATAAAAGAACAAAGTGATGGTTTTTTATTCAGTGTTTGACTTTTGTTCTTGTTTTCCATTGCTGAAACACACTTCTCAGCAAAAAGACACTGAATATTTGCAGGTCACTTACATTATTTCACCTGGGGATTGTAAGCTTCAGTTCTCCAAAATCTACTACAAACACATTCAAAAACACAAACAAAAAGATCAACCACTTATAAGCACTAGGGTGTTTCCAACTTTGAATTCTGCTGTAAAGGAAATACAAATTTCAACATAGAGACATGAAGTCAGCACCCTTGTAAATAAGTCTTCAAGACACCCATATGCTCAAATAATCTTCACAAGACTGCAATAATAAGGGAGAATTAACATGAGGAGATCCGATGCAAGAGTAACACTAGTGTAGAGACGGTAGGCTTTTAAGAGAGAGAGCTAAGCTGGCTAAGTTCTTTACATTGCCTATTCACATGCATCACCTGCAGTGCTCATGAAACTGAGGGATTTATAGATAATTTACAGGTCACTTATCTGAAAGTATGGTAGTGATTATCTGTCACCACTTGCCAAGCAACAAACAGACCACCTTATCAAATCTGACTTTCATTTTTATCAGCATAACCTGGAGCATGCCCTAGACCTGTGTAAACAGACATTCTGCTAAGTATTATAATTCTTATTTAAATGAAGTGAAAAAGTAATAATTCCACAAATTGCAAAGCAAAGTTAATGATCTCATTGTCCCATTGTGTTGCATGCATATTTGTTTATCAGCATCAAGCAGCTTCTTATCTGTTTTCCAAGCCCCAGGCAAATATAGTTAACATTTAATTAGAAACCTCAGTTTCTAAACTTATTAATGTTGTTGCCTTACAGTGATCTCCCTGCTCACTGACAAACACCCAAACAGCAAAACTTTCGAACACTTGTATCTACTGATGTGGTAGAAGTTGGTATTAATATAACTGATTGCCTATTCTCATGCAAACTCCTTTATTTCAATGTCGTTTGAAGAATCATTGAGCAGATGTGGGTTGATGGCTTAACCTGATAAACTAGCCACTAGTGTTTTAGTCCTATGAATACATATGCAAATGGTAATGATGACTTTAATGGAAATTTTGCCTACATAAACATTGCCCTCTAATGAAGGCACGAGCTACTTAGAGCTACTTAGAATTTATATTTGGATCCTGTGGTTCATAACCCTTTTAAAGGAATGGGCCTTATTGTGCTTTTATGTACCACTTTGATTAACCTTCCATTACTTCATAGAATTTGAGGCTTCAGGGATCTTCAGATAATCTAGGCTGATTTCCTGGATATCACAGACCATTTATTTTCACCCAGCAACCCTTTTATTAGCATACACACACAAAAAAACCTCAAACAAACCAAACTACTGCATGTTAAAGCATTTCACTCCACAGAAGCTGGGACTGTTACGTTGCACAACCAGAGGAGCAGGGAAGCTCTGGGTAAAACAACACTTCAGGGACCCAAAATACCAGAGAACTAGAGGATATATGCCTCAATAATCCTGCAGGTGCTCTCTGCTTCATGTTGCCAAGAAGAAAAAAAATAGGAACTCTGCAGCCCTGTGAATCTGAATGGCAAGAATATTTCTTTCCAATGCCAGCTCTGCCAGTCGCTCAGGCTGGGGTGTTTTTTTTCTGAACAAAACCAATTGTTTTATTCCCCAGACAGGTGATGTGGTCCACCTCATGGCACTGCCTGCACTGTCTTAGTCACCTCTGAAGTGAGAGAGAAGAAAACAACAAAAAATAAAAGATATAAACAAAATACCTGCTTGATTGAGGAAAATTTTCCTTCAAATCTGGAGAAAATATTAGAAATGGTGTTTTCTAATTCAGTGTCCTAATGCTGAAATGTAATATGAATGCCCTTGGGTGAATTACAGCTTTTTTTTTCTTTTTCTTTTTCTTTTTTTAAATTTCTTTAATTTTATTTTTTTGTTTACTATCAAAACTTGTTTATCTTTCTCAGAGCTGTAGTGAGTCCATCACCTCCCCAGTGTTTAATTACCTGCATTGCAGATAAAATTCATCTTATCTTAAGGCTGATTTTCTCTAACATTAACTTCCAGTCATTGAATCCTGTTTTGACATTTCGTAAGAATGTTAGAAGTTTCCACCCATCAGATCCACTAATGAGTGAAACAATCTTTCAGCCTGCTTTTCAATAAGCTCAATAGGTTGAGCACCTATTCACAAACGAACCATAGATCATTTTGAGTGTCTTCCTTCCATCTGGCTCCATATATCTCCCTTAAATTATGAAAGCAGATGCAGTGGATTGTTATTTCAGCCTTAACAGTGTTGCAACCAGCAGCAAGCTCATGACCTTATTTCTACTATTTACCTATACAAGAGCCACATTAGTTTTTCTTGCCCCCAGCATTACACTGTGGAGGACATGGGGAGCTGGCTACTCCTGCTACCTTGAAGCCCTATTTTCAAGATTTCCATTCTCCTCCTGTAGACTGTCTGCGTTTCTTACCTACACTAACTTATTTTTCAGCATTAAGGTGCATTTGGTTGGCATCTGACAACTCACCTTGGCAAATTATACCCCTGTATGAGAACATGCAGTTCTCACTGCTTATTCTCCCACGAATAGTCATGTTATGTCTGGATTTGCCTGGTAAGATGCTCCATCATCGGAAAGAATATTGCTATATAAAGAAATACTAAAATGTTAGTCCAAGAAGAGATTTCTGTTAGCTGCACAAAAATAAAGAGGAAACTTAGAGATTTGTAATAGACAAGCCTTTAATTCATCTGATAGAGTTCCTGATATTTCTATAGGTCTAACTCTTTAATTAATGTGACATTGGATACCATATTGTACCATACAATTGTCGATATAAATATACATAATCCACCCAAAACCAGTTCTTACTATGTCGTTACAATCATATTTTTAGATACTAAAATTCTTCACTAAATCCCAATCATTTTGGGTTTGGTTTTTTTCTGTGTATCAATGTCTGGTCCACTTTAATTTCTGAAACTCTAAAAATCACAGTCACAGCCACCCATTTCTTTCAAACTTCCAATATCCAAATCCAAATAGCTGGTATTCAAGGATCACCTTCTCCAAGCTCACGAATGGTCAATACTGCTTCATATCTAACCTGAATCCTGGGAGAGAGCACACATTTTGCAAGCTCACAGATGGTTCAAAACTAGGAGTAGCTAACACACCATATGATTGCCATTCGGAGGGAATTGGACAGGTTGAAGAATTGGATGGACAAGAATCTCATTAAGTTCAGCAAGGGGAAATGAAAAGTCCTGCAACTGGGGAGGAACAACCCCATGCATATACTGGCTGGAAAGCAGTTCTGCAGGTTGCAGTCTCAGTTCTTGGTTGTGTTCAAAACCTAACTGGACATGGTCCTGCTCTGGCCCTGCCTGAGCAGGAGGCTTGGAACAGATGATTTCTGGAGGTCCCTTCCAAACTCAACCATTCTGTATTTCTGTGATTCCATAAACATATCATACTGGGTTAGTAGTTTTTAGTCAATCAGACTCTAATATTTCATCAAATATTTCAGTGTATCTCTTTAACTAATAAGAATAATAATACATAACTTATCTGAATTACTACCTGTTCTATTTTTTGCAGAAGCTGATGCATTCATGCAGACTGACAGAACTTACAGGAATTCACAGGAGCAGAGGCCTGCCAGCAGCAGGGTGCAACATCAAAGACTTTGTAGTGATGGTAAGAATATTTTCTTAAAAATCCACAGGGTATTCTTTGCAATATTTTCAAGCAAACACAGATGAAAACTAAACTGGTAAGAAGACTAGAGGAAAGGATCGGACAAGAAAGGACGCAATAAGCAGGAGAAAAGTTTTCAAGGTTTCTATTTAATCAGGTTTGAATCATATCTGAATTTCCTCATGTTTAAAATTTGCCTTGTTCCAATTTAGTACACTTTTAAAGCACTGATTTCAAGCTTAGAATATGCTGATGCCTTTTGGTGTGTTCACTCTGAAGTTTGGCTCTGATCTCAGTGCATCCTGACATACCTTCACATGCAGTCGTATTACAGTGATTTCTAGATGGCTGATGAAGAGTCATCTTGGAAAACTGTGAGAAAGATGGAGCAACAGAAAAAAACCACAAACAAACAAACAAACAAAATATCCAGACCATAACCACTCCTGTGCCATTCCATTCTATCAAACAGGAGACAGAGTACCTGCTGTGATAATAAGGGGAAGGAGACATATCTGTTGAGCGTGGGGAAGGTGGAAGGATGTGGTTTTGTCATGGTTCAGTTTCCATAACTAATTTAATGTTCATTTCTTGGTTTTGCTGTTATTTCCTAATATCCAAATGAGTAATTAAGTATTTATATTAATTGGCAATAAATTAAGCTAATTTCCCCAATAGAGTCTGTTTTTCCCACAACAGTAAATTGGAAAAATCTTCCTATATTTATCTCAATACATGAGTTTTCTTATTCTTTTTTTTCCCATATTCTTGTTGTCCCATTGAGGGGAGGGAGGGAGCAACTGGCTGCATGGAGCCTTGGCCACCAGGTGTGCCCAGCCCACCACAGACTGGAGGCTTCTGACGTGGAACTAGATTCTTGAAACCTCACATCTCCAAGAACTGCAATAAGGACACATTTGATCAGTGATTTGACTTTGTGTATTCACTGGAAACAGAGTCTGGTGAAGATAGCATCAACAACACTTAGAAGACCGTCATATTTTAGGTTAAATTATTTTTTTTTTTATCAGTATAGAATATCAGTTCTATAGCATGCAACAAATTCCGGCTGATGCTGCTTTTTGACAGTGGAGTTCATGTTAGTACTAATAACCCATGGGAAAGACCTGGGATGGTAGATTTCTAGCTTCCCCTGAGAAGCAGATACAGTAGTGAAGGGTTCAAGCAACCTTCCCAAGTTGTGCTTTAATTTATGTATATATTTTATCTATAAAGCACTGGCTCATTTTCTTCCCACAATGCTGTTCTAAGGATCAGTCTTCTACTTTGAGCTAAGCAGGTAATTGTGGGCTATAAAGAGAAGGAAACCAGAACAAGAAATCTGTGTCCTGTCACTTAACACTGTAGTCCTTAGAGTTTGAGGAGTGGGGCTGGACAACTTGGAGGCAAGGTTTTGCCTTCAACCATGACCTTCCCATCACATCCTTGAATTGCAGGCATGGTTAAGCTCAAAAGTTCTTACTGGAGATTCCCTGTGGGTCTGCGCTTAAAGCTGACATTTAGTTTGAGTGCAAAAATTATCACGCATTGAAGCCTTAGCAGTGCCCAAGAACTTTTTGAAAAGACTGTTTTTTAAAGTACTGTCTATGTGAATGAAAAAGTTAACCTTTGTTTTGCAGTGCATTTACAGAGAAGACACTGTTAGTGTTTTTAACTTGTGTTTCATTGGATTCCTGAAGAGATATAATAATCTAGTCCTCAATCTTATAGTGTTCTTAAGGGACAGAAATGTTGCTGCAAAACCAGAGAAGTCTCAAAGGTCCCAAGACTTATTGTCTTCAAAAATGTTAAGACTCTTTGCACAGAAACACCTCTTTCAAGATTTATTGACAGCTGTTGATTCAGAAGCACATTCAATAAAACAGTTAACCAACTCAAGAAAGTGGCAATAACAAATAATGAACACTCCATAAGGAATGAGAACATCTGGTCATCTTAAGATGTGGAATAAAAACTACAGCACTTAAGGGCAAGTTCCCATTGTATTCTGAATATTTTATCATAAACATCCAGACTTACTCAGCTCTTTCTGTAATTAATTTCAAAGAGAGTATTTCACAGGGCTTTGTCACAAGACAAAAACACAAAAGTAGGAAAATGCATTAAAAGTGTAATATATAACTGAAATAATTACTATAAGCTACAAGCTGAAATGAGATTAAATATTTAATAATCAGACCTGTCGAACATTCTTAGGAAAGCTGAAAAGACAAACATGATCCTTATCCAAAAAGCTCCCGTAAAACCAGTACATTCTACCACAAAAATAGCACTGTACCTATGATACTGCTAAGGGCAGACAAAATGAACCGTGAAATGTCATCATATGTTTAAAAGTATTGTGAAAATACAGTGTAGCTCTGTGTTGCTTTATGAGGTATAGTGACTTGGTTTACCAACTTAATTTGATGGGGGGGGTGTTAATCATAGAATCATAGAATTATAGAATAGTTAGGGTTGGAAAGGACCTTCAGATCATCAAATTCCAACCCCCCTGCAATGGGCAGGGACATCTCACACTAAACCATGTCACCCAAGGCTCTGTCCAACCTGGCCTTGAACACTGCCAGGGATGG
>JANHGB010012098.1:14652-27742 GCA_026283785.1 Coracopsis vasa | reverse complement strand
AAAAAAAAATAAATTACTGGGAGAACAGACTACAAGATAACAGATTGAAAAGTTCAAGAATTCTCCTCTTCCTAGTAAACCTCTTAAATGGGACAAACTAGCTGTTAATAGGGTAATGAAAAGAGAATTTCACAGATGGCCATAGAAGCTGTGTCTGCTCCATCCCTGGCAGTGTTCAAGGCCAGGCTGGATGGGGCTTTGAGCAATCTGGTCTAGTGTAAGGTGTCCCTGCCTGTGGAACTAGATTATCTTTAATGTCTCTTCCAAGCCAAACCATTCTTTGATTCTATAAAAACTACAGGGTGACTAATGCTGTCCCAGTCCAGTGATCTGATAATCCATAAATGCATGCTACTTGCTCTTTTAACCATGCTAGAATTTGGAGGTAAGAATAAAATGCCCTTTCAAAAGTTATGTAAAAAATTGCAGTTAAATGCTACTTTAAACTATAAATATCACTGACTGTAGGCAAGGGAACATCTCCCTTAACTGAAATACATTTTTTCCCTACTCAGTAAGGCAATGTGCTCAAGATTTTAGCAACAGGAACCTGCAGGCGCATCATTAGGTGATCAGGTTTCCATGAACGTTCAGTTCTGTCAGCCTCCCAGAAATCTCATGGGAAGCTCATCAGTGGTCAGCAGCTCTGCAATCCTGGACACCTCTTTGCATGCCCAGATGTAGACTAAGGAGTTTAAGAATAGGTTCTGTTTTTTCATAGCAAAGTAAACAAAAATAAAATGTCTTGATCTTCCTATCTAAAATAGTCAGCATACTTAATGAAAAGTGACAGATCCCAGTTGTGCTGATGCAGTCAAATAGCAAGACTAATTGCTAGTTCATTGGTTTTTGTAACTGCATTGCCACTGCCCCACAGCAGTACAGCTGTATGCTGGCTCATCCGTGCCCTCTCCAAATGAGGGGGTTTCTGAGTGGAAGGCACTGTGAAGATCTGACCAGTTGCTGATGATCTGATTTCTGAAGAGCAGCCTTTACCATATGCTTGTTGAGTAGATATCGTAGCGTACATTTAACTTTCACTCACATTTCCAGGAGTTCTTAAGGGTTTAGCGCCTCCATGGAGGCCAGTCAAGTGCAGAACAAAGCTTTGCTATAAAAACTTAAAAAACTCAGGCAGTGACCATGCAGTCTTTCAGCTGTAACTTCTCTCAAAACAGGTTTAGACATTTGTTTTCTACAACAACATATAGACTTGAATTAAATTTAAAACTTCTACAAGAGTATGATTTCATAGGCACAGTATGTATGTTCCTATATATAATGTGAATAATTTTTAAGTCTGAGATAAAGCTGGTCAAGATATCACTAAACCATATGGGCCCTCCACTCACCAATAGCTATCCAAATGCATACAGATCAGTCTTTTGTACTTTAAGGTGTCAAGAAAATAATGATGAAAAAGAATCAGGTCATATAACCTGGATGCTTCTAATGCTTTAATTAAAGTCCTCCCAAGACTGTTCCAGAAACTCAACCAGCATCAAGGGTAAAATGTACCCCAGTGCCACGCATCTATTCACTTTTACTGAAGTCTCCTATAGCATTATCATTGTAAAAATTAGCATACCTAAAAGGCAACAGATGTTTGCACTAGCAAAACTTGGCCACAAATACTTCAGTGTTATTTATTAATTGCTGGTTTCTAGCTGCCATACTTCAGTATTAATTATTATTTGTTGCTTCTGCATACCCCAGCCCCAGACATTCTGTGCATTAAAGAATCCCAATGAAATTAAACAAAACCCCTGTAATGAGCTGAAACCCCACATTCTTGCTTTTATCACTCTATTTCATTTGACTTATAGTGTTGACTGTGATGGCATTTGAAAAGCACTTTCTAATTTTAGCCTTACAAATATTAATTATTATGTAGTCTTTAGCAGAGCTATATTGTAATTATAGAGCTATGCTGGCTTTCCTGATAAGACTTCCTTGAAAATCTTTCTTGCCTTGGAAAAATGCAAACAAAGCAAGCTGTGGATAAAGTTCTGCTGAAGTTGGTTCCCTGTAAGTATGTTAAGCCAGGAGGCAGCCCAAGCAAGAAAGCCTGAGGCTATGGCTACTCTTATGTGAGGTATGGAAAAAACCTCCCCCTGAGTTTTAAACCTTATTTTAACTGACTCCTCCGTGGTAGTAGATTCACAGATGGTGCAGAGAGGAGCCACTTCTTTGAAGAGGCAGTAATTAATTCAGAGTCAGGTAAGAAATGTCACCATTTTTAAGCAAGAAGTCTACCAGAACTTCATTCAGAAACAAATAAAAAATGTTTCTACTAACATTAGTTTAAACCCAGGCTTCAGAATATACCATGTGTATCAATTATATGCAGAATCTATATTTGAGTTGTAGCCAGTCCACCATTTCTTTTCTGGCCTTTTTCAATGATACCACCTTACAATGCAAAAAAACAGAAAACAGTACGCAATAACACTATTCCACAGCAAGTCATCTCAGCTACATTCAAGTGAGTTAATCAGAACTGAGCTATGAATTTAAAATGTGTTTTTCATTATTTCCTCATCTTAGATGGATTGTCAATAAGACACAGATCTGACTTAATCTTGTTAGCTTGACATCCCAGGAAAACACTGCTTATAAAGCAAGCTGAAATGCTTTATTGGGACAAATCCTGCCCAGTGCAGCTACTAGCACATAGAGGCTCTCTACTGTATCCTTTGCTCAGAGAAAACAGAACTTTCTCTTATTATCAGCCAAGAGACAGCATAGTGAATAGTAATCAGCTGATTTTCAAGCACAAACTAAATCCTACCTTCTCTGAGCTAGCCAGTCAGCAAGCCTTGCTGCCTGTGCATTGCTTTATGTGAAAATTGGCTTTCACAAAATGAAATTTTCAAAGTGCTTTCAAGTCCCATTAGCTTTCAACAGGGCTTAGATTACTAAGTGACTGAGGTGCGTATAGAAATTTTATCTACAGCTCCCATGAGATTGACCCGTGCTTTGGCTGGCTTCCTATACCACCTCCTCCTATATTTAGAAAAGTCAGCAGGAGGCCTTTCACAGGATGAAGGAAACGAGGAGACTGACCTCTTAATTCTCCATCTCTTTCCAAATGTAAAATAATATAAAAACATTTGGCCTATAACATGTCATTTAAAATGCACAGTAGTGATGAGCTACAGTCCTATTGTTTTATGAAATATACACAAGCGTCTCACAGCTAGCTAAAAAGACGCCAAACCCTCCATTCTAAATTTCCAGTTTAATATAGAGATGCTTAAAAATTATATCCTTTGAGCAATGAGAAAACTGATTATTCCCAATTTTTTTTTTCTCTGAAATTGTTCATTTCACAAAACTGGATAATCCGTTTGAAAACACTTATTTTATAAGTGTGTGTATACACATACACATCAACTATTGGCTAGAGCTGGATCATTTCTCTTGCTGGCATTTTCTCTGATCCTATTCTTTGGTGATTCTGTGGGTAGCCAGAAAGTTTCATAGGGATGTGGTATTTATTCTCTGGAATATCATACAGCATTTTCTTTTCTTTATTGATACAGATCTAACTAGGCTGGAACAGTGCACATCTTCATGCATTATTTTTTCTGCATTATGGTACCATCTAGAAATCCCAGTCTGAGACTGAAGCTCCACTGTAGTGGGAACTGTATTACATATTAAATGCCCATGAATACACAAAAGTTGTTCATGCCCCTCGCAGTCACAATCCAAACATACCTTGAGAGGCAACAGGAGGCAAGGTATGGTCTGAATGAAATGAACAGGCTTGGTATAATATAGAGCAGCCACAATATGCCAGTTCCCTAGTAATTTCTGAATAATTTTACCTGTTCCTACTACATATTAGTATTTCCACCATGTTCACAAACCAGTCACTGTGGCACTTAAGAAGTCTGAGACCAGACTTTATTTGTGCACTTTTGGCAGGTGCTATTTAAGGCATTTTTATAACACTACAGCTAACGCTACCAGTTAAGCTTCCATCTAATAAAGTGTTACGCACTTATTGATTGACATTTCTCCATGCCTAGATTTCCAATACTAGCTCAGTTTGTTCTGTATCAATAAAATAAAATGAAAATGTCACACGATTTCCCAAAGAATAAATAGCACATTCCCACAATACCTTTTGACTATTCCCAGAAGTACTGCAGACTGGCAACAAAGGGACTGGCAGCAAAAGAAATGCTTCAGATTTAGCCAGTTAGCCTGAGATTAGGCCAAGCTGAAAGCAATAAAAACTGCACACATAGTACCACTATGCTATGCAAGAAAGCTACTTTTTCTGATCTTAACAGCAGGAAATTAAAAAGACTAATAAAATGATGTACTTGTAGTTTGATGTAGATAACCCGGCATAACTGAAGAACTCTTACTTTCACAATGATTTGTTTGCCTCACGGCAGAGATGTTACATGGTCTGTTCCTCTCATTACCATTTCCTTACACTGGATAAATCAAGTATCTTCCTAATTTTGCATTACATGTAGGACTCCCAGGAGTCAGAGATCCCCTAGTGAGGGTTATGTGGGATACCTGAACAAGGCCAGAGTCTTGAATATTTACCTCACACAGCTTTTAAGAGAGCACTGCTAGGCAATGGCTTGCAGCAAGTGTGTTTCAGTTTTTTCTGCTACCCAGCAGGAATACTTTGAATAACTATAATTGTAACTAGAGGCCTTTATGTATTTTGCAATGGAGTGTACTAGCTACAGAGAAACAGAGTTGGTCTCACTTGCACATGGACTCTCTTTCTCTTTATGCCCTACAGACATTTAATTGTTTAATTACAGTCAGGCATGTCGGGAGAACAATGGGTAGCTCATTTGGAAAACTGAGATACAGGTCCAAATTAATGCAGCTCAAATAGCAACACGAAGTACTGGCTCTCCCTGAGGTCACAGCTGTGACTGAAGGCTTATTCCAGGAGCCTTGAGCCCACAGTTTGAACCTGAACTGTTTGTGAAAGCAGTCCAACAGAAAGTTTCAGTTCAGCTGAATCAGTGTTTTCCAGTAATAAAGCTGGTTTAGTTTTTAGTTTGTGCATTCTTCTCAGTAAGGGTGATTTGCACCATGGTAATATGAGTACCTACTAATCACTCATTCTAAATAACCCAGCTGAGCTTGGGAAGACTAACAAATATAGAATTTATTTTGCAAAAAACATGCTGCCTGTAACATCTCCAACAAAAAAGTCTCAGGTAATTGACTTCTTGGACTGGATTCTTCCTATCAACTAGTAATGCAGAATCAATTTTGATGATGGATGAGAAGTTTAAGATCATTTCATCCCATTGAGTAGAAGGCTCCTTAGGGAATGGACAGAAGAACCTAATTAGTCTTTCCCATTTCTACTTTCTATTTTCATGTTGAGTCAATCATAAGCATCAGAATGTAATAAAATCATCACTATTCACACACTTGAAAATATGAGTTCATTTTGGCTACTAGTTTCTTTTATTTTTCCCCAAGGACCTTACTGTGAAGGAATGTTGCTCATGCATGTGAGTAAAATATTCAGATGCTGTATGTTTCAAACTTATGATGGGAGTTTAAGTGCATTAACACGAACTCTTTACCCAGATGAACAAACAAGGTAATTTAGTCTACATTAAAGCATAAGTAAAAATGCTAGAAAAAACAAATTTGTCATAATTTATGAGTGAGCTGTATCTCTCATAATATATTTTTCTATTTAAGGCTGGAGAACTTTGGTACATTTGTTTCTTCCTTAGTCATAGAAATAGAATGAAACAAACCTTAGATCAAGATACATGTGAAGGTATTAGCAAATAGATGTGTACTGGATGTTTTTCCTTTTGACTTCAAGACAACTATGATAAAAATTAAATCTGCATGACAACAAATTTTCTCAGCTCTATTATTTATTGTTATTTTTGGGAGCATATTGGTTATTTTCACTGCTTCAAGTAGGAAAGGGAAACACTAACCTTTTCAGTCTATTTTTTGGTTATATTTTCATGGGAGACTGCAGTATTCTATGTACAGTGTAAACAAGGAAAGCCACTCTAACATGCTGACTGTATTTGTGCTTGGTACAGACACAGTAACAGGAGCATGCTTGCAACAGAATGAGATTTAGCAGCAGCACAGGGACTCTCCACAAAGTCTGCATCTGAATATGCAACTGTACGGAATACTACAGATGGATAGGGAAAGAAATTAATCCGATAAGCCTGTATCTTTTTTTTTTCAAAGGCAGTGCTTCAAAACCACCCAGACTGTTGTGTGCATTGGTGGCCATACGAATATAGGAATTTAAGTTACTACAAAAGGATACAGAATAGAGAAAAGATGACACGTTTCAAATATTTGGATATGGTGATAATACAAAAAAAAAAAAAAAAAGCTGCCTTATTTGTTTTTTGTTACATGTGTTTCTGAAATGTATCCAGTTCGCCAATTTGCTGCACTCATTTTTATCAGCAAATGAGAAGACAAAAATCCTTCTTACACCTGGTACCAAGCTTCCTCCATTTTTCTGAAGTCCAGCTGGAAAATAAACTTCACAGAAAACCAAGATGCTTTGACTATGTGATTTTCCTGAAAAACTGCATTTCTTTGCTCCTTCTGCTTTAGCATTAGGATTCACTGATTGGCAGGCATGCTAATGGTACTCCATCAAGAGTGCCAGGTACCTTCCTCATGAAGTCCAATTTATGGCTGATTCTTTATCAAGGATGGACAACCTATCATCAAGCATCAGCTTTTCATAATTTGCATCCCCAAAAACCAGACACGTGAGATACATTTGTAATGCTGATGTACACACCTTCCTTGGACAAAAAAGTGAATTCTAGTGCATAATCTAGGTAACTAGGAGTCAGCAGCAAATATGCTAATAGATGGTCACCTCCATAATGTTCTTTTCTGAAAGCGTGTTTGGTTTACAAGGACAGTTTGCTCAGCTCTTGAGTTCCAGGAAGATCATAACTTCCTTGTATGCAGGACATATTACATAGTCACATTTTTGAAAGGACAGCAGCTACATAACTTTTCACACAATCTTCTATTTTTTACAATACAACCTTGAAACATTTCCTTGTGCCTGATTCACCTCTGTCTACTTAATTATTGTGGTCTCTCATTTCTCTTGCTTCTTAATTCTGATATGCAGAAGTCTGTTGTAGCTATTCTAGATTGACTTCACAACAGACAAATCAAAACAATATCTTGCCTTTGAGACAGAGAGCTGTATATGCTCTGAAGACCTTTATGTCTGATTTCCTGCTGTTCAGTCTTTGCAGGTAAAAGGATAGAAGGATTGCTTTTCTTCCTCTGTGGCTTTGACAATGGACTACAGAAAAATCATCGGTTTCTCAAACTTTTGTTTCACAAACCACATTAACAAGCAAGTGAAAAAACAGTCTTGTCCTGGGTTCAGCAGTAGCAGTCAATGCAGTCCTGCTGAACCCAGGACAAGCCTGCATGGCATGTAAGGCTTTATATTAGCAAATAAATATCAAATAATTATTTAACATAATTTCTAGAACTTGTTTGTTCTTATAAAGAATTTCCAAAGGTTTATTAAAGGCAGGCATGTATTTTATGCAAAATGTAGCTGCACATATGTAAAGAAGAATGTAAGTGGTTCTACCTAGCAACGGATCTGTCATCAGTCTTCCAACAATGCTCCTTTTTCTCTTGGTCTACATACAAAGATTCAGAGAAGTGACACACTTCAACAGAGCCTAAGACAACTTTGTATTTTTTAATAAAACTATGCTAGCTCTGCATTTGCAGCCTTCTACAGGGGCATCTCATTCCCTGTACAGACAAAACTAACACACAACTGATTAAGACAAAGGCAGAAAAATACTGGAATCATGAAAATGGTCAAACTGTTCTAACACAGTTATCAATAAAATGTCCTATTATAAACAAAGAGGCAGAGAGAAACTCCAATATTCTCATGCACCATAATGTGGCAACTGTTAAAAAATATTAACTTTTATAGTTACCATTTTTAACACATACTTTTTGTCCTCAGCACTAGGAAAAGTAACAATTTTAAAAAGGTGCTCAAATGTTGTAATTGTTATCATCAGCCTTTGGTGGGAAACAGTCATAAGAGAGCTCTGGTGAATTTGGCATATGGCTTCACAGTATAACCTGGAGATAACACAAAGGGTCTAGTATTTCTGTATGCATTTGGGTGTGTGAAGAAAAGTAATTTCTTTGCCATTTGTCACCAGTATTGCAAAACAGGTGAAGGACATGTTTCAGAGAGCCTCACCTATTCAATATAGTGCTTAAGAATGCGTTTATCTCCTTCACTGAAGACAGATTGCTTCAACCACCTTTTTAAAGTTTTGATGATTAACAAGTAAAGAATAGAATCAAACACAGTTGAATCTTTAGCATTAATACAGGTATGTAGAATTCAATCTCTTCGTGTATATATATATCAGGAAATCAGCCTGGCTACTCTACATCCTGCAAAAATGACAGCATATGTAATGCTGAAAAGTTGTGCAGAACTACCTTACTTTGTTGTTTTTCAATTCTTCCTGAAGTAATTTCAAATGTTAATTTTCATCTGGAGGCTAAAACCATGGTAGCAAAAGTTTCTTTGCAAAGAGAAGTGTGGGGCTTCCACACTGCTGTAGTTCTGATAACTTTTTGTAACATAAAACCGAAAAAACATGCCACGGAAGTTGAGTATTACTATTCAAAGCAATATTTCTGCTTCAGATGCCTGAAAGGGAACTTTAAGTTTGAAAGAAAATGCATTTTTGTTTCTGAAAACCCTTATTAAAATGTTCACACAACATACACAGTCTTGTGTGGAAGAAAGACATATTTTGCAGGCAAGGGAAGGAATATGAAAGGGGTTATTACAGCGGCAAGTTTATGCTGCTGCAGTGAAGACTGTAAACATTTTCACTGTAAATACTTATTTTCAGAAGTTTTTAACTCATACCTAAAAAACTCCGCCTGACTGAAACTTGACTTGATGCTTGTCTCCATATTCAGTGATACACAAAGTGAAATGGTTCAGCATCTGCTTTACAATTGGACACAGACAAAAAAGAATCTGAAAGGCTATGCTGCGCTGTTATATCTGAAGCTGCTTTATTTTCAAGAGCTTTTTACAGTCACCAAGAAATGCTCTGAAGTGCTTCCACAAAATTATCTTAGATCTGGTTCATCTGCAAGCTGCAGCAAGCAGAGACCATCTGAACCATGAGGAATATTCAAAAGTCTGAGATGCACAAGTGAATGTACTTCGTATATAAAGACATGCAGCTTGCATGTGAGTGTTTGCTGTTTCACACGATTGGTCTGCTCAAAAACCAGCCCTGGTGGAAATGGCAATGAGCAATGCTGTAGAAATATATTAACATTCCTTTGTCACTCAGAATTTACAGTGTCTGGTGCAGTGGTAAAGGAGGAAGCATTACAAAACCTTTGATCGAGACTTGCTAAAAGAAGCTAAGTGTTAGCTAAGCTAACTATACGAACTCCAGGGGACAGAGAACAAGTAAATACAAAGAAGATTAATTTTTCCTGCTTAGTGAATCAGGTGAGACACACAAGATTAACAACAGTCACCCAATAGTAAGAACATCCAGCATTGTGTGTGAGAATAAGTACTGTAGAGATATTCAACCTAATGCTCTTACTAAAGGACCTGTTTAAAATTCATTGATTATCTAACTCCTGGAAAAAGAAAAAACCAGCAGCCAGTAAATTGAACAGATCGTACAAGAGCTCAATATCCTGCTATAAAAAAAATCTAAAGAATTATATCCATAGGAACAAGGGATACATAAAACAAAATAGCGAGTTTTAAATTGCATCAGCTTTCTGCTTCTTCATGGCCCAATATGCTGGCTTGTGATGTGGGATTTTTTTTAATCACGGTGACTCAGGTGCAGATCCCATCTGTTGATGCCAATTACAGCAGATCACTAAAAGTCTTTATTAGCTGTAAATTCAGTATACACTCACATTATAGTTATCACATAAAGGAAAATTTATATTAATTTTATAATTGAAATTGCACCCTCTGAATGTATTACTTTTAAAAATAGAAACAAAATCTTTTTTTATTATTAGTTGAGAAAGCCTCCATTAGACAAGTCTTTTAAAGAATGTTTCTCCCCCTAATTCAAATTAGGAACAGGAAGCTACACATGCCAAGGTGGAAAGATAATAGTCTGTATGTCAAACTCTGCTTAATATGGAAGACAGTAACACTTTAATAAACAGGTGATTATGCAACTCCCAGCTCTGTTAAAAGCAGACTGGTAATCTATTGCAAACTGATTAAATTTGCCACTTCTTCACTTCAAACAATTCTATTTGCTCATTAACACTTGATAGTTGAATGCAGCCTAAGAAGAACATAGCAAAATTAAGTATCAATCATTCTAACTCCTCAGAGATGTTAAACTGACTCACGTAATGATATTTTCCTTCAAAGAACAATAGGCACGTGCACCTGTGAAAGTTGTGGTGGAGGAGAAAAGGGAGAATGGGAAAAGTTATTTAAAGACTGATGTAAAGTAGACATCAAGGGAATTAAACACACAGCTTAACTGTTGTACTCCAGTGATGTGTTTATACATACCTATATGAAAGCGTGTTCTAAAACAGTATAAACACCATTGGCTATATTGAAAGCCATGCCTTGTGACAGGCTGACTACTACTAAGGAAGGCATACAAAGGCATAGTCTATTTGACAAGTGAAACAAATGTCTTTCTTTTCATAGTGAATATAGAGCCTTAAAGAAGTCCTACAGATTATTCCCAGTAATCTTATCACCTTTGCAAAAGACAGAGACTGCATCTTACTGGAAGTGTTACTATTGTGCAAAGGCTTTGTCAGGAAACTGGCATTCTAGGGAATCACACTAAACAGCCTTTACACAGCTGCATCTATCAGGACATTGCAGAAAACTATAAAAAGCAGGTGAGTATTTTTAATTGTATTCTGCAGATGGGAAAGCTGAGACAGAGGAAGGAAAAGAAACTTTCTCATGATTCTTCATCAGGCCAGGGACACAGCCAGAGAGAATTCATCAACCTCCTGAGATGAGTGATATCAGTGCTCTTCATTCCTCCAAACTGGAGATACAAATCTGCTTCCCAACTGGCCTTAAAAATTAAGATGTTACAGATGTAATCCACCAAAAACTGACAGCCAGATTATTCTGAATTTTCTGTAAACTGTATGCCCGTTTAAAAATGAATTTTATATTCTTCAGAGAGTCAGTTGCTCACTCATTGCTTTGCAGGAAGGGTTAGGCATCCCTGTGTCCACTTAGGTGCACTTACACAGAAGAAACTGATGGGACCTGCCCCAAAGAATGACAGCTGAAACATACATATCCTTTACATCTTGGAAGAAGAATTGCTTCTATTTCTCTTATTCTCCTTCTTGACACCATATCAGGAAACAAGTGTGGTAAAGAAACTGTTGGGACTTGTTGGTAGATCTGGTACAGAGACCTTAAGTACATTATTCATACATTATTACATACTTGGCTTTAAAAGCTGTAAGTACAAAAACTTCAAGCTTAACATTTGCTATTCAAGTATTATGATGAGTGATAAAGCTGCATTTAAACTTGCTTCAGACAGGGATCTCCTGTGTCTATCAGAAAGCTGTCAGGGGGATCTCCCGGTGAACCTCCTGATGAAAACAGATGTATTACAAACTGCAAGTAAAATGCCAACTGTGTAACTTCTTATTTTAAGGATACAATTAAGGGTGAAAAGCAACAGCTTCATTAGCTAAAGGTTAAATGAAACAATCCATGTATTCTCAGAAGAGGAGGGTGCAAAAGCCCAAACAGAATTAAGCAAATGTTGTATTTTTGTCCTAGTTTTCCTGTCTGTCTCCTCTGTAGAAAGACTGTGGATTGAGGAACGCGGTGGGTGGCTAGCAGAAGTGGAAGAAGCATCACATTTAAATGGCTCATATTCTAAGATCACAAATTCTAATTCTGGTCTAAAGTGTAATACTGACAGTAGTGAGGCGGTTCTAGAAATAAGACCAGAAATAAGACTGTCATCTCACACAAAGCAGCACAAAGGGACTTTCAAGAGCTAGAGTACAGAAAGGCAGAGATATGAATCCTTCCACTGGCAGAAGTGGGGACTGGAGGCTGCAGACTGGGTTGCTTAAGGGACAACTGAAATCACAGTAAGAGCTCTTATTTGACATGGCCAACATTTTCTCTGCTTTGATAAAAAGTCATTAAAAAGTATGCATAACCTTTAAATCCAACACATGGTAAGATTATTCTGAGTATTATACTCAGTACTCCAGCTGGCTCTCTTAAAAGGTTGGGCATGTGTTGAAATAACGTATGTGGGTGTAGCTCAGCTTCTTCAGATCCATGGGCAAATGCAGAAAGCTTTATTACAGAACACCTATTATAGAGAAGATTCCCTCCAAGCAGTGGAGGAACTATCAACTTTTCACCTACATGCTATCCAAGCATAGGCAGGAGATTGGCATAATTGTTCAATATTATGATGAAGCAGTCACAGAAGACTCATCTTTCCCACTTGTTCCAGCTTTAAACTTGATCAAAAATTAATTAAGAACTGCATCAGAATGAGCAAATTATGTCTTTGAAGACAAGTACAAATTGAAAATTAATTTGCGTGTTGAGAAAGGAATGGGTTCCTGTCCACAAGCAAGCTTTTAAACGATGGCCTGTAAAATTGTCTCTCTAGATCCCTTTGAAGAATCCCCTCGTAAGCATAATATGTCTTTGGATTCTCTAGTAAAACTTGCTAAATGAAGTGTTTTCTAGGACCTGAGGCCTAGTTATCATTGAACAATTAAGAGAACTTTCATTTTTATGACACCATTGTCTCTCTCAAAAGCTTACTGAATAGAATCATAGAATCATAGAATAGTTGGGGTTGGAAAGGACCTTAAGATCATCTAGTTTCAACTCCCCTGCCATCAGCAGGGACATCTCACACTAAACCAGGTTACCCAAGGCTCTGTCCAACCCGGCCTTGAACACCACCAGGGATGGAGCATTCACAACTTCCCTGGGCAACCCGTTCCAGTGCCTCACCACCCTCACAGTAAA
>JANHGB010012098.1:0-12839 GCA_026283785.1 Coracopsis vasa | reverse complement strand
CTTATATCCAATCTAAACTTCCCCTGTTTAAGTTTTAACCCGTTACCCCTTATCCTATCACTACAGTCCCTAATGAATAGTCCCTCCCCAGCATTCTTATAGGCCCCCTTCAGATACAGGAAGGCTGCTATGAGCTGCTATGAGTATTTTTACCATGACTTATTTCTTTTTTCATGAGTAGCAACATGTTGAGTAACTTCTACCAAAACGGGTGAATTTTGCTTTTCTACTCAAAACGTATTTGAACACAAAAGTAAAGGCCTGCTTACTTGACATACCTGAAAATTAGAAAATTAGGTAATAATTCAGTTTGCTCGCTTCTGCCTAAGTGATTGAGCCTACCCTGTCCTGGATATTGACTGTGGCAAGAATGCATATTAGAGCATAAACTGTAATCCGAGTACCAAAACCTCTTAGTCTCACATGACCAACAAGAAAGGGTGATAAACTTACCTTGTGTAGCAATGTAGTGGTTTGGTCTATGATAACCCTAAAATAAATTGGGAAAAAAAAATAAGCAATATGCTCCGCTATGTTGTTATGAGTGAAACTTCATTTAGAGTAGTATTCAGTAAAAATCACAATACAGATAACGCATTAGATGCAAAAGTTCTTTCCAGTGGGGGAAGGGCAAGGGAGAAGGGGAACAAGAGGAAATGTGCTTTCTGTAGGATACTTAAGTTGCAGCCTTGTACATTAAGGGACAGAAGTAATATGTTCTTTCAGTCCCTTGTTGACTTTGCTGAAAATGAGCAGCATGAAATCCTCTCTAGCACTTGCAGTTAATGGCATCAGATGCTCATGGAGGCTGCGATATACCTCCAAGCTATTGCTATTGAGTGCAAAGCCTATTCCTTTTTTAACAGCTAAAGAACGCTAGATTTGCATTCGGCCTGGGGAATGGTGGAGGGATGTTCAGTCTGTCCACTGTGATTTGTTCATTTTCAGTCAACAGCAGGAAGAACTTAAAACTGTAGCTTGCATGCCATTGCAATTTCTTTGTAAAGAGCAAGGGGCATTGTGGTGATGCAAGGTGAAAAAGAACTCATACCAGCTGAAGATACCTTGAATATTAGAAAACAAATAGCATGAATTACAGAACTGATCCCTTTACATGCCACTGAAGCAAAATTTGGAAGTCTATGAACTGAGAAATGTTCAGACAGCTACAGAGGTGATTTTTTTTCTGCTACGTGTTATCTAATATCCCTAGTGGCTGGGATCAAACAATTCCATTTCCCAGTAAAAAAACCCATAGGAAAAAACACAGCATAACCATTGCCCCTCTCTTTTATCCAAGAAAATTTCATAGTGTCTGTGACAGTGCCATTCCCTTATTAGCATGTTTATTTTAACAACATGACAACTGTACTGACAAGCACATGCAAGAATAAAATTGCAGCTGCTTCTGTAGTAGAAAAACAAGCATTTCTAATGGAAACCTGACTTGCAAGATTATAAACAAAAAATGCTGGGTTTTGTGCTAGAGTTCTCTTTGGAAGATGTCTGCAGTCCTCCAAGCTCTGCAATGAAGCCATCTGCTGAGGATGAGGGAGATAATTTTTCGGTTCTCACCCACTGTTTCTTTTAGGGCCACGCTCTCTCTTGTGCTTCCATAAACAAAAAAAGTTGTTATGCAGCTATCTTACCAGCATTTTAAATGAGACTGTATGATCCAATTCCATATTCCTCACATCTTTTAATATTTTTGAGTCAGATCAAAATCTGACACAAGAACATACTAGTAGCCTAAAATGAGAACAATCTTGAATGTTATAGAAAGTGTACTCAGTTGAAATTGAATTCAGATGCAGGCCCCCAGTGTGAACTCTTTTCCTTTCATGACAGAAAATTACTCCCTTCAGAGTTTAGCAAGATGTCTAACTAAATATATTACCACATGTGCCTTTAACTCTTGGTATCTGTGCTATTCTTTTAAGCAGCAAGGGACTGTGCAGAAATCTAAGCTGAAATTAATGGTTCTTGAACATTCTAATAAACATCACTAGAAGGAGGCATCTTCAGAAAGTTACAGCTTGAGACTTCAAATTGTTAAAACTGAAGTATCTACTTTTCCTGTATAGCTCTAGCTTCTCCACTCTCTGAGAAAAGCATCAGTTACATTTCTGTTTCGTACTGGTGATGAGATTTGGACTGCAGACTGTGACACCATTTTTCAAAGATGTCACTGATGAATAAGACATCTTTAGCAGACAGTTTCCTGTGAAGCAACACTTGGTTTACTTAGCCTAACATCTAGTACTTCATGTAAACAATAAAATTATTATCTTTGCTATCTATAGATTTATGTCTTTAGATACTATTGACTTTCTAATGATTTTCAATTCTACTCTTGAATTCATTCTTTCAACTAAAACCACCTTGACTCTTAAAGAATTTATTCTAATGTAAAACATTAAGTTAACATGATGCAGAATAAACAAAGAAGCCACCTTCAATAATTAAACAGCCTACATATTTAACGAAATGTCTTGCTTGCATTAGAAGTACTGGTTAACAGCTGCAGAATATACTTTGAAGGCGACTTAAATGTGCAGAAATGACAAGAGATTGCAAATCTCTGCATTAGGCATTACAGAGTTTTGTCACATTAATATGCAAACAGCTTTCTTTTAAATGTGGAATGATGCCAAGCTGTTGACAGAAAGTGAAAATAACATTTTGTTAGCCTCTATAAGCACCAGCAGGCTAAATAGCCATACAGTGTTTCTGGCAAGGTTTCAGTCTTGTGGCAATTGGACGAAATGAATCCTTTCATTTGATTATTGACAAAACCTTTGAGGCCTTTTTTTCCCCTTCAGTGTACACCTAGCTTCCAAAGATAGCACTTTGCAACAATGTTTAGCAGATGTGATATCTATTACAAATTATGAATAATGTGGGAATAATAAGAGCTCCCTCTTTGACGGAACACAACATTAAGTTCGTTGACTACATCAGTATACGCACATCAATATAATTTCCATTGATGTAATCAGAACTTGTTTCTCCTTCAATGGGCTGCAGTCTCACTCGAGAATGATCATCTGAAATGGGAACAATAGAGAAAGAAAAAAAAGTAATTAAAGACACATTCAGTAACAAAGCCTTCATCAAAACTCCTTTAAAGTTAAATGAAAACCTCAGCATTTGCAAGTTCATGTTTGTTTTGTTGTCCATGAAAACTCATATCAGTCATTTATAAGGTTTTACAAATCCCCTTGGATTTTCAGTCTAAACATCTTATCCTGTGAAACCTACTGCAATTATGTTTTTTTGCCTTGACACCCACTCCTTTTGTCAATAAAATAAATAACATTAAGTTGACAAAGGTCTAGTAATTTCAAAATGCGTCTGCCAGTACTCAAAATAAGCTAAAGTCATTCTACAAGACATACTGCCACCTCACAGTTTCTGAAAGAAACTCACTATGTTTTCAGTAAGGGAGAAAGCAAAATAATGACAAAACCCAAGCAGTCAGATAATGGCTTTGTCACTGAATTTTGCTCCACTGTGGCCATTTGTGTCTATTCAGAAATGTGCAAACAATTCCAACTCTATTTTCCATATTCCAGTCCAAAACACCATGGAATGAATTTGTTTCTTGTCAGCTGCCTCATTTTCCATATGACACCACAGCAGTGACTAAGAAGTGCTAGAGGCTAGATTCCCCCCTGCAAAAGAATCTTTGCATGCTGATATGGCTTTTTCTTCTCTGAGACTTCGTATGCTCCTCTTGATTCCTTTGGTTCAAAAGCAACCAAACACAATGGCTTTTCCAAAATGCTGTGTGGCTTGATTATAAAACAATTTGAGGGTATGATCTCAAGAATGGAGAGATACTAAATAGCCACTTTCCTGCTGCTTTGTTTACATGTTACTCTTGCTAATTAGATACCTGTGTATTATTGTTTTGAATGCTGCTTGCTAGCTGAGCTAGTATTACTTCTGCTTGCTAGCTGAGCTAGTATTACTTGCAGCTGATGACAGACCTTCCTGTCATTATTTTGTTGTAAATGTACATAAGCATTAGAGCACCTGAAACTTGCCACTTATGTTCCGAACAGCTATTTTTTTCAGCTTTAAAAATCCTAAAAGTTAACAAATGAATGAATGAATGAAAGAACATGAAGTGGGTTAAAAATCCAACTTCTTCGTAAGTAGCATAATATTGGCCCCTATTATGGGGGTGGAAGGAGAGGGCAAGCAGTTGTTAAAATAACAGTGTGTTAGAATTGCAAGTCAAAGAGATTTTCAAATGGTTGAGTAGGAAAAGAAGAGGAAAATTCTTTATTTCATCCTCTTTTATGCTTTGAGTCTTTGGGACTAAAGATCTCAGAGCCTCATTTGCTTCTCTGGGACTCCCTTGGGAGAGAGAAAGGCACAGTCTTAAACCAAATACTGGAAATTAGAATGAATTAGAATTCTAGCTCTAGGTTCCACACAGCTCTTATTTTGTTCTTTTCTTGTGTTTATTTCACCCAGCAGTCTTCAAGAATGAGTTTTTCCAAACATGTTGCAATATTTAAACCAATTATGTTCATCAGGTCGGCCTTTTCAGCCTTATTCACTTTTCCATGACTAAAAATTTATAGAAACATGACTCTCCATTACATAACCCGTGGTGGTCTGACTCTACCAAGCTACACATATGCAAATACTGTGCTATTCTCTGCTTAATTAAGCTATTTATCAGCTTCTTCAGAACAGTTCTTCTTCTATTCTACTTACAGGCCTGTAATTCTAAAAATCCATCTTACTTAAGAAAGATACTACATTAGGAATTACCTAAGCTCCAGACATGGCTGCTGCTTCTACAGTTTGGAGACCTCATCTAACTTCTGCTGAAGTCAGCAGACTCCAGAAGTTGAGACTCATGGTATGTTTTCATCCACATTTTCATAATTTCCTGCACCATCGCCTTAAAAGCATTCTCACCAGGACAAACCAGGTTAGTAAAAAGCTACACTTTTGTAGATCTTGAAGTACTTAGGGCACAATTCAGTTGTCTAAGCAGAAGCACCTCATGCCACTCTATATACCCAAGGATATACTGCCTAGCCTTCAGCTGCCACTGTGGAATAACACTGTGTCGCATTTGCTGATCCTGGACAGACTAGTTGTCTGTGCTTAAGCCACTGAATCCCATCTTTGATGACATGCACACTAATGAATTCCATATTGGGCTAAACAAGCTCAAATTTCCTGCTAAGGAACATCGTAAAAATATAACTTCCTGTTATTTCTTTTAGACTGATATATACAACTGAAAAAGAAGCAGTGGTACCTTTTTTGCACCTTTCCTGTTATTTTTTAATTTCCTTTATGTACTCCATTCTTTCCTTGCAATAATTCTTGCTTTGGATTGGACAAAACTAAGCAGTTACTTCATAATGATACCTTTGTACCATCTTTTTTTGTCTTTTTTCTTTTCAAGTGCATCCTTTCTAGTACTGCATTCTCAGTTAAGTTTCTGGGAATTCTGAGGTACTGGACTGTTCAATACCCATTTATTTGCAGTGGAGCTGGAGTGACTTGTTTTTTATTGCTTTGAAAACTCTAGTTAACTAGTTACTGCATGGCAACACTCCTTAATTTGGAAAAAATCTTCAGTCAATAAAAAGTAATGTTATTGTGTCTCTGCCTGTGCTTATGTCTAGCAGATTTAAACCTAAGGGGTACCCAAGCCATATATTATCCCATCATGTATGCTGACTCTTAAATAGCTTCTAGCTTAACTGTCTAGATTTTTCAGAGTATTTTTTTTTCCTTTAGACTTCACGTGCTCTTGACAATTTTTGTAGCTTTTAAATGTTCTCTTTTCCAGCTTTTGTTATTTTGATACCCTTCTATTAGGAGATCAAACTTAAGCTTGCATTGATCACTTAACCTTTCAAAATCAGTTAAGTTAGAATCCATTTGACTTTGTAGAAAATGCTAATAGATAATGAATATTATTCTCGCTCCCCTCACGTTACCTACAATATGTATATGCCAGGCTGCAGATTGTGATCTCTAACAAGCCCCTGGAGTAGCTGACTGATTAGCATGCCTAGCCAATGACCCTTCCTTGGGACGTGCCTTGCTGATTCTTTGCAAATCAAGCCTTTTATAAATGTCTCCCCTAAAATCTTTAGCTGCTTTTAAAAGCTGTGATCAATATTTTCTTCTCATTTAGTCAATATTGACTTGGGTAAAAATAAATACAGAAGCCCCACCATGCCAAAATTACATCAGGATCTCTCCTGAGGAAAAAACAATAGATTTTACCAAAATCCATGCATAACCTACACAATTACAGTAGCAACCAATTTTTTCTTAGGTAAAAAAAGTTCATTTGGCAGATTCATGTCAGTTTTAGTTCCTAATGAGAAAACACAAAACTTTTTGTGATCAGGAAAGAAGCAGCATGTTTTCTGTGGGTGACTGGACAATAACCATGATTTAGCTTGTTGATACAGTGGCTCACAAGTTGTACTCACTTTCATACAGTATGTAAGACGTGCTTGTAACCAATTAAATGCACATCACTTGGGCAATGTAAAGCATATTCCCATTTTGACAAGCTCCTGCAATGCTGGCCGCTTGATGCTATTGTTTTAGTTCTCTCAGGAAACAATAATGATTATAAGCAATAATATGACAGTAGTATCTTGGGGAAAATTTAAACAAAGAGGATAAATGGATGAAAAAAAACCCATTAAATACTTAAGAGAAAAAAAAATTCATTATAATTATGTACCCATACTCAGTGGCATCTGAACCAATGTATTTTTAGCTCTTTAAACATAACATAAAAGAACAGTTTAGTAAAATGCTTTTCAGCTAAAGCAAATACTTTATACAACTATCTGGGAGAAGTTTTCAAAAGTGGACTGCTAAAATTGTACTCTTAGACTCTGAGAATAGTGATCATCTACTCAGCAGAAAACCAGACAAAATAATTAATCAGTTAACTACCCCATTTGCATACATGTATTTAACAAATGACAAACTGTGGACAGTTTCAGCCTCTCTTTTTAAGATACTGCCTTTAACGCTAATGGATTTTAATTTTAACTTGTGTTATCTGTGTTTTCACAGTCACATAAATAGGGAGCATTATTGATAAAAACTCCATCCAATTCTTTCCCCTTGCTAAATACTGAGGACATTAAAGGTAAATTGAGATCTAAATGATCTGAGTTATACTTGCCCTCTCAGAAAGCCTTCAGTCTCACTTGCAATTGCCATTGATTTGTGCATCTAATATCTTTTACTTGTTTTCCCTTGGCTACTCATCACTTCATTAGCTCAGACATAGAGCACTAGTAGTCTTCTGGTTTCTTCTGCCAAAGGGTGTCAGTCTGTAAGGCGATGCCTGACATGACATTAAAGAGGGGACTGACAACACTAAACTCGACTAAAAGAGAAGACCTATTGTCATAGGCTTGGACTGGAAATGAAAATTTCACAAAGGGAGGATAAGCATAAAACTTTTGGGTATTCTTCTTTATGCCTTCAGTGTTTTTACTTAAATGATAAGTCATCTAATGTATTGCTACCTTCTCACAAAATAACAAGTTTGTTGCACATTAAAGAGTGCTTGGAGGGAAACACGCAAAACCACATCTAGCTAACTTAACTTCTTTTGCATATGCTCCAGCACATCATGATATTCACATTTCCCTAGAAGATTTCGTTTCCTTTTTCAGTAAGTAGCACAGTATACACCCAAACCACACAGCAATACCATCAAGTCCATTCAAACCGATGTGGCATAGTACGTCTTGCTTAATTTGCCTCTGCCTCCACAAACACTTCCTGTGAGTTCTCCTTCCGCAGCAAGTCACAGAGCTGTTTTCTCTTCATAGACTGTTGCAGCCCAGCTGCACCACAGTGCTGTAACAGCCTATTCATACCACGTACTGTAGGTCACTGTGTTAGGGGTTGGTCTCTCTAGACTTTGTAGCACTGCAGAGAGACCACCTGAGGTGGTGATACAGCGACATTCAAGTGGGCTTTTTGAATCATTTCTCTAGAAGAGCTCCTCTCTCTGTCAGGTCCCTATGGTTCGCTGATAAGGAAACCTATGTACATCTGTACCTGGACAAGCATCTAGACTAGGTGCTGAAGTTAGTCAGTGTAAATATGCACTACATACTCCTACCACAGGACCTCCTAAGGTTCAGAGAATCAGCACTATTTATTCGTCTATGCTCTCCCGTGTAGCCAGGGTTATACATGATTTCTAAACTTCAGCTGTATCATTAAATGATCTGTCCCTAAAGGCCATCATTTATTTTCACGCTTCCAAACCTTCTGATGTGCTGTATCTGGTACTTATTTCTTTGTTTATACCAGCTTCATGGTTGTCTCTCTGGCTGGTAGTAGAAACACATCCACTACATATCTTCAACTTAGATTTTGAAGAAACAATCAGGGAAGGGATCATCTCCTACAAGGTCCCTGGAAGTTACCCTTTAAGTGCAATACCACCTGTGTGTTCTTATCAAAATTGGTATATTTTCTGTCCCCATGTTCATGTGCAACCTCTCTTGCCATAACATTTCTGAGAATGCCAGGTTTAGGGGTTGTTCACCAAAACATGCTATAATCTTCTCAAGTTATTTGATTATTATAATATCTAATCTTTATCAAGCTTGGCATTTTTAAGTAAAACAGATTCTGTTTTTTTCCTTAGTCTGTCCAGAATTAAGAGGGTAAGTCAGGATAGCTGTCACTGTTATTAAGGAAAAGTTAAGCAGCAGTATTGTCCACTCCTACGGTATCCAGAATCCAATATTAAGGTATCAATGCAACCATAGGTACTCTTTTACTAAGCTGCCAGGAGCAATTTAAGAGCTGTTAAGAGTTGAATACTGGTTAAAGGTGTCATTCTCCATTAGCCAAATGTTGATCATAGGAGGCTAGTTGACAAAATGCATTAAATCTGACAGCTTTCTTTAAACAAAACCAAGAACAAAATCAACAAAAAGCCAACAATAAAACCAAGCCAAAAACATCTTCCCTCACTTTTCTTTCCTTAATTAGAGAAGACGAATATAAGCCTGATGTGAGCATGAAGCTGGTTGTCATTCTTATTCAGTTCTGAAGGGAAGTTAACACACTGCACAACTGTAGTGTCAATACTTACATGCAATAATATTTCCGTATCTATTTTTCATTCTGTTCTCATCTTTCTTAGCTGAATCCCACGGTGCAGACTGTCCTTCAAAGAAACTCTAAAAAAGGAAAGAAAGTTACATTAAGGATAGTATGCAGCAATATTTACCTTACGGATAAACCAAGGAGAAAGGCAAAGAGTACTTGTGGGTATTGTTCTTAAAATGTCATTTAACTGATTCTTTTATTGAGCAAAAATAAGAGTCTCCTGATTAGGTGGTATTTACGCATAGCTCCAGATGTTACTTAAAATTTTACACGAGATTCTCAGCGTAAAAGCAAGAAGAATTATTTGCACGTGAAGTGCTATTAAACCTTTCCAAAGTTGTACACTTGCAACATTAACGGTTCTTCATCTGTGCTATCCAGATTCTCTGCACAGCTCTCATACACACACACACAAAGTTGACGAACTTCATCATCAGTGCTGGAGTTGTTCCAGTATTTGAGTACAGAATTACACACCGTACTAACATGTCTTCTTTTTTGACATATTTTAATGTTTTAGTTACTTCTAGTGAGTTTTAGTTACTTCTTGGCAGATGACCTCATGGATCAGACGTCAGATATAGGCATTTAAAAAGTTTGGATTCAACTTGCATGTATGTATCTTTTTGTTTAAACACAATTTAGGACACCACTAAAATGATTATTTTGTCAGAGAATAAAAATAATGGGATTCTGCTAAGGATATAATGACATATGCACACAACCTCTGTGCTCTCCTTAATGAATATAATGTAAATAAGAAAGTTGAAGGTGCTAAATATATATTTTACATTAAGAAAACACACGGGCTGCCAAAAGGGCAGCAAAGAAGTTATGTGCATTCCGTGTCCTAAAGGACATTTGCACAATTTCTTAACTTACACGCTGTATCTGTAAGTCATATAATGTAGATGCATTTTATACTTTTTTATTGAAATAGTAATCTTGTGTTAAAAATATTTAATTGCCAAACAAACCAGTGGAATTCAGGACAATGGCCGGTCTTAAGTCATCTTTTGATCTTTTTACTGGAATGATAAGGAGATTAAATCAAGAGGGTCATCAAGGTACATAATTTACTTTTCTGGTAACAGTAGCCAAAAATGGCTAAAAGTCCCAAACTAAACAGGGAAAACCTCTGGAAGTCTGTATCTCTCACAAGACCTCAACATGTTCTGAGCGGTTTAAAATAGATAATGCCCATTAAAGGGACTACTGTTAGTGTCTTCTGTCCTCAAACTTTAAATGCCCTGTTGCTCAAATCCCAATGATTTCCGTTAGTAAAAAGTGTGAGAGTCAAAATAAACCCTTGACCTCTTGCTAAATTCAATGGAACACAAGCATTCATTGTCTGAAATGAGTTTTCTCTTAATAAGTTCACTAGAATGCTGTTTTTGAACTTATATGGAAATTCCTAGAAATACATGGATTATTTCTGAGAAGTTTGTAAATAATAACTGAATTAAACAGAAGCCTTGTCAAAAGGCTTCAACTTGTTTGTCCTTCATCTCTCCACACTTCCTTAGAAAATTCTTAAAGCTTTCCAAACTGAAATTGTTAAAACCTACTAATACAAATAAGTTTCTCCTTCACAATGGCATACCATCGCAGGGTACAGCTCTGAGAAATGCTGATTGCTGCAGAATAGAGAAGTGGAATCCTGTAAATCCTAAAACGGTTTACAGCTTTATGGCTTTTTGCAAAAAAGTTGCCAATCGTTACCCAATGGCATCTAAAACAAGCAAGCCCTCCTGCTCCAGAGCACTCTCAGCTCGGGCTGGATGGAAAATACTTTTGTAATAAGCCAGACCAAACAGCATAAAGAATTGCTCTCCATGGGCAAAAACCTGTGTTGCAATTTCTTGCAAAGGTCACACTCTCAGATGTCTAACACTGGATGAAAGTTCCAAAGGCAGAAGAAACTAATCATTCATCCAATCTAAAACTTGACCTGGTATCTTCTTCAGGATTTTGCATTTCAGACAGCTAGACAGACTACAAAGAATTCTAGTTTTCTTACAGTCCTTCTGCTTGAGACTAGTTCACAGAATTGACCTGTAAGACACTACCCAGCAAGTGGTCTTGGGTTTAATTCACTAAGCATTATTTGTGCTGTTACAGAGAAAGAGCCCTGCTGATAAGCTTCCAAGCCTACACCTTGAAATACAGAGGACCCAGATAGACTCCTAAGGAAACCTCGCTTCTCCCTGTCCCACTAATGAACTTCTACAGAATTGTTTTAAAGCATTCAATTAAAGTAAATCTCTGGAGACAACTGAGAAAGATTTGCATGGTACTGAATTCAGGTAAGATATACAATAAGCAATGCACTTGTTTGGGCAGCTTGTCTGCATCTCATCTGCTAACATACAGGTTCAATTTCTTCTACCTGTTTGGAACTTTTGAAAACAATGATAAACTTGATGAGCCTTACAGATAAAATATTTCCTAATAATGCATCTGCAACATAGATAATTCTATTATTTAGAATACATATATATCAAATCTCAAACAATAACAAAAACCAGGAGACAGATTTATGTTTCCAGCTACTGCATATTGTCTTCACTTTCCTTATTAAAAATGTATTCTAGAAAAAGAACTCCAGATTCTTTTTTCTTTGGGTTTTTATCAATAAATTAGTGAATGAAATAAACCCCATCACATAAAGAAAATAAATAGACGTAATTTATGTAGACCCATTGTTGTTTTTAATTCATTTTGGGATACACACAGGTATTTCAGTGAGAAGTGTACAGAGAAGATAATGTGAAGGAAGAGGTATTACAGTGAAAAAGCATAAAAAGAAACAGTTATTGCAAAAGACAGCTGGAGTGTCATTTCCTAAATTCCCCATGTGCTGCCGTTACACAAACTGCACAGAACGATAATCCGCAATGAATTATAAAGAGAAATCCCATTTGTCCCAGAAGAACAGGGCACCTACCTCATAACAGATGATCTGTCAAGATCTTTCCTTACTTCTGAGAAATATACATTTCATTACAGAAATTTTTTTAATCTCTTTCCTGACATATCACTCTCCAGGGAGACTGCTGCACAGCAGCCCACACATTATCTTAGTGGCTATTCATTCTAATTCATCCTTAAAAGTTTCTTAAAAATGTGGACTATTAGAAAGATATATGCCCCTAAACAGCTTCACTCCACCAAATGTTTGGCAAGGGCAACGGAGAACCAAAAATGAGTGTAGGACATTCTCAAATAATTTAAAATATGTATTTCTTTAACTCAAATCAGAGAGAACCTTGGCTACCCAGCCTCCATGATCTACTTGAAAAATGAAACACTTTTCAAGCCAGCTGTTGGTACAGCAGACATTTCAGTATGCAATGTCAGGTGTCATCTGTTGTTAGAAAATATTTCAATAATCAGGATAAAACAGTTTCTGAAAAAAACACCCAAAATCCCGGAATTATACATAACTGCTGTATATACAACATCGAACTGGTCAATGCTGCAGCAGCAGGATCATCTGAGTATGAATCATAGAATAGTTATGGTTGGAAAGGACCTTAAGATCATCTAGTTTCAACCCCCCTGCCATCAGCAGGGACACCTCACACTAAACCATGTCACCCAAAGCTTTGTCCAATCTGGCCTTGAACACTGCCAGGGATGGAGCATTCACAACTTCCTTGGGCAACCCATTCCAGTGCCTCACC
>JANHGB010012096.1:0-22357 GCA_026283785.1 Coracopsis vasa | reverse complement strand
CTGAGGTTTATCTGCCAGGGCCTAGCGAGCTTGGACGGTGACAGCAAAGTCCTCAGGTCGTAGGTTTGGTTAGAGTACCCTTCTCTTAGATGGATGGCCTTACAAGGCTGGACGAGCTCCATCTGCCCGGGTTTGAAGTTAAGAGTTTTCCTTCTCTTAGGATGGTTGCACGAAGGCTTGAAATGATTGAAATGGGTTGAAATGATTTAGCTCTGGGTGCCCCACGATCATGCGGTACGCGACGGGGGGGAGGCGGCGCCGCATCCGTCCGCCCCTCCGATCCCGACCACGAGCGGCGCTCCGCACCGGGCCCGCCCCAGGGAAGAAGGCGGCGGGCTATGGCGAGCCCACCGAGGCGCCGGCGGCGCTGCGGTATCGCTGCGTCTTGGCGGGATTCTGACTTAGAGGAATAAACTGATGTTTTAGTCCCTTACCTTCCCACTTCTCATCAGATAGAATTTCTTTGGCATTAACAGCTGCTGTCAGTTTTGTTCTCTGATGGTTTTGTATTATAACCCAGCATCTACCTACACATTACTGCAGACCTAGGATGTGTCCTTGTTTTTCCAAGGAAAGCTCTCAATTTTTATGTATTGAGATTAAATCATACTTCCAAACACCTAAATGTCGTGAGTCAGATTTTTAGATAGCAACCCAAGGCCTTCTTAGCACATGGGGTACCAAGATTCAGCTAAGGCTGGTTGGGTCCTGCCTGCCCTGTGCACATGTATCCTTCTTCAGTAAGCAATCATGAAGGAAAGGACAAGCTCATGCCTACCTCACACCTCTGCATGAAGTCAGGAAGTGGCTTGGGCTCTCAGTTTCTGCAGCTTCACCATAGCCTTTGTGGTGCCACATCTTAGATCTGTTGAAGTTCACACCAGAATTTAAACTACGCTGTTACTTTACATTCCAAAAAGTGAGAACTCCCTGCACTGTAGTCTTATGCCAAGTGCTAGCATAACTGCAAATGTAAATTCTACATAGTTTGTTTCTGCCACTTAAAGAATTTACAGTAAAACTATTTTTAAATTAGTGTTCCAGTTACCAGTAATGTGGCAATTTCTTCAATAAAGACATAGATTATTTGTTCTTAATATGAAATTGTTATTATGAATTCTGCTTAATTTCAAAGGACTTTTTCACTCTTTCCTGATGATGTTTTTTTTAACGTTGCACCTGGTTGAATGAAGCATTGTTTTTATCAAAGTGGATCAGAACATTACATTTTTACTCTGTTAGACTATGCACTAACTTCATCAACATTTCAAAAACAAGTATTGTTTCTAAACAAAGACTTTGAATGTAACCATCCTGTTTTTTCCCACTTTATTTATAAATAACAATACACACATATTTTTTCCTCAGAATGTTTTAGTTCCAGTGGAAAGGTGTTTTCCAATTACAAAAAAATCTCACTTTGGGAAATTTTTGAGCACTGAACCACACTTGCTCAGCCTTCTTTTATACCATATTCTGGTTCTATAATAGCTTAGTGGTTTAGTGGATGATCATAGAACCATTTAGGGTGGACAAGACTTGATGGTGCATGAGTCAAGTATACTCACAAGGCAATTTTGTCAGAATACCTTAAAGGCTGTTTTTTGGGGTGGTGGGGCAATATATAGGCAGGATATAAATTGGGCTTTTGTGTAAAAAAAAAAAATATATATATATATATATAAACTTCCAAACTTGTTCATTGTCTCCAGACACCCACAAGCCACTAAGTAAATTGCTTTTTCTTTTGAAATATCAGACTCAGTTCAACCTTCCAGCAAGTTTAAGAAATATCTATTTTTACAATTACAATGATAAAGCTTTGAACCTTCCTCCCCCTTTGTCCCACATTCCCAAAAGAGATTTCAAGGTTTGCTCCCACTTGCTGTGCTGTTTATGAGCCAAAGGAGATAGTTACTGTGCATAGCCCCATCAGTACAGTCCCCAAAATGAAGGTTTAAGACTGCAGAACAAAACCTGACTATAAAGAGTAAAGGGCTCTTACATGACATTAAACTTCCACATTGAACGTTGATGCTTTTACTGATGGGAAAACATGAAGCGGGAGTAAGCAACACTATTCCTTTCCATCTGGTGGAGCCGCTCCCCAGAGCAGGAGCAGGGCTGGCTCCTCAGAAACACGCAGCCCTATGTTTGGGGGCCTCCCCAATTAGTCCTGTAATTTACTGTCACTTAATAAGACAGACCGAGAAACTCGCGCCAGTAGGGATGGAAAAATCCCAGCCTCCAGCTGGGGTGGGTGTTCTCGAAACTCACCCAGCTCTCAAGCAGGTACAAAAGACGTCCACAGCTGAAGCTCGGGACACAGAAAGGAGACCTTCAGCTTCCGATGAATTACACACCAGCGCGAGGCCCCATGAACAGCAGATCAGCTCTCACTTTGAAGGATAAATCAAAGCTTTAATCGGGCCTGTCAGTAAAGCAGGTGTTTTGACTGCCTTTATGGTTCATTTTTATGCAAAAGGGCTGTGGGGATACAGAAATCATGGGGGATTGAAAATAAATGGCACTGACAGCACTGATCCCACCAGGCGAGGGGGTCAAAATCGGTCTGTCTTTTCATATTATGAAATATACCTAACGGCAGGCTCTTTAAACCCCGCTTACACAATGCGTTGTCTGTGCACTCAGGACTTGCCTTTCTTTGGTTTTCCTCCTTTCCTCCCCCACTTTTTTTCTCCTTTTTTTTTTTTATTTGATATGCCAGGGGCTCTTTTCTATTCTCTGGTGATGAACTGCCCCAGCAGCCACAGCAGGTTCAGAATGTTAAAGAGCCGCCGCTCACCCGAGCCGACAAAAGGATCCCGCTTTACAGGGCTTAGAGGACACTGTAGACAACTACCCATGGCCCCAGTTTAGGATAATGTCTTTTTTGTCTTGGTTTTCATCCTTCAACAACAGCCACAAATAAAATGTCATAAAAATGTGTCAATGCAAGTTTTCTAACATCATTAAGAGAGAGCTTTACAGGGCAATGCCACTGCGTCCCTGCTGCTCAGGCTCATCTCTCCTGCTTAGAGGCCATTTTATGGGCTGAGCAGGCACTCAAGGCTACCCAGGGTTATACTTTAATGCAGAGTTTTAATTTTGCTTAATTCCTAAGTCTCAATATTAAAAGCAGGCATACTTTTTAAAGTTATTTAAATAAATTGTTTGAGCACACTGAAGTTGAATCGTTGTAGCATCCTGTAATATTTAAATGGTGGTTGGGAAATGTTCTAAGGTAGCACACTTTTCCAGAAAGAAATAAATTAGGGCATTTTTCTTTGGCTCTGCTATAACTCAATATTTTTTACAGTGTATTCTGTAGCATAATTTGAAATATTACTGCAGGGCTTTGCTAGTAAATTTCATTTATCATTTACAAGCCATAAAGCAGGCAAGATGATAAAAGAAAAAAAAGAAAAAGGCAAGTGCTTCCTCTCCTGTAGTTTCACACACAGAGTTATTCATGCCTAGTGCCTCACACATGACAGTTTTTCACCAGTTCTACCAAGGAATTGATTCTCTTCTTTTTCCATATAGATTAAAAAATAGATTGTAAAAAAGCAACACCCAGCTGGCATATCCCTAAGGCAGACTGCCTGAGGACAACTTTTTAAAAACTTTTCATAGATAACATGTAAATGAAATTCATTACGCTTGATTGTGATCATTCATACTGCTGTTTCTAGACAGAAAACTTTGCATCTTCATGAAATGAAAAGAAAAAACGGATGCATTTTATGCCTTAGTTGCATAGGAAATTAGACCACTATCCTTTTTTCCAAGGTAGACTGATGCTCTCACTCTCTGTACGTGTTTCTGCGTCTTTGGGTTTTGATCCATTAAGCTACTCCATGAATTCCAAAGCAAATTTAATTAATACATAAAAGTCACCATACTTTCACTGTCCCAGAAAAACATATTTGTGGGCTTCTTGCAAGTAAATACATATAATAGTTCCATTTAAAATAGTAAGATTATTATACTTACAAAATACGTATTTTCTACTGAGGCCTAGGTGTTGCACATTAGCACTGGCACTCATGTTGCCTTTCCACCAAATCTAATTTCAGTATAATTTCTCATGCCAATGAAGACATTCCATGCCAATAAAATTCCATACATGCTTGCAGTATTAAGCCTCAAACCCCCAATTTTCTCAAATATTTCAGGGCCACAGTTTATGCAAGCTTTGAAAATGAACTGCTTCTAATAATTTGCTTGCAGAAAGATGATACAAGTCATTAATCATGGCAAATTTATTTAGGTACTGTGGATGTTAGCTGAAAATTCATTAACTTTCTCTCTGGAAGAGTTGTTATGCTCAATAATATTTTGCATGTTGAGGTCATAAGGTAATTCCAACATTTTGATTAACAGTCTTTTCTGAAAAAAAAAGCTCAGCAAAATTTAATGAGAATTAAAAGTCTAATTCAAGTTTGCCAAGTCCCTGTTCCTGATCACCTGTTTAATATTCTTGCTGCGAGTCCACTACTGTTAGTCTAGGCATAATATGATAAACAGTAATTAATAAATAATACAGCAATATTTATTTGCATTCACCTTTCACAGAATTGCAATGATTTTCCTAATGAAGTGCATTATTGGGATCTGGTTTATAGACCAACCTATAAGTGGCTGCATTGTCCTAAGCAGAAGCAACATTTCTGGCATAAGAAAATGTGTAAACAGCTAAACCTTTTGATATGCACTGTTAGCAAATGCCTTAGCTCTGAAAAATGCATGCATCACTTCTGGGAGTAGAATCAAACATTCCCATATTTGAATTTCAAGTCAATTGTTTCTAATTAGTCTGCCATGGAAAAAACTCAGGTTTCTGCTTTCTGTTAGATCTTTATCTTACTCATGAGTAATTTTGGTATTGATAGATTCTCATCTACTTCATATTAAAACGTCAAATCTTTCCATCATTTGTTGCCTCCGATAATTCAGATACGACCTAACATGCAGGGATGAAGTCTGTCTCACATATACCAAAATGCCAACATATGGGCACTAATTGGTGTGAATTAAAGGTGAACGTATTGCAAAATTGTAAATCAACTGGGGAATATTTCAGTATAAATCTTCAAAGCTCAGTCTCGAAGATTTCTTTAAGTATGCATGGGTGAGTTGCAGCCCTCATCATTCCTGGCTAGTCTTTTGTTCTCACTACCCTTGGCCCAAAGACAATTCTGTTTCCACCCATTTCCTACACAGTGGCATGATGTGGCAAGAGTTTATTTTTATCATATGTTTGTATTGCTCCTTTCACAGTGGGATTGCAATGCACAGTAGGACAGCTAGACACTGCTGAAATGCAAAAAAACAACAAAGAATAGTGCCTTCAAGCAAAGGATTTGGTCCCCACATATTCTTGGAATTACTGAAAACTGCAAATACTGAACAGCTCATCCAACACCAGATAAACCATAAAAAGAAAACAGTGTCAGATGGAGATGGGAGGAGAAGAGGGTTAAAAAAATTTACTTAGTGAAGATAGTATTTGGTTGTTTTCTTTTCTTTTTAGGCCTCACAGACCAATTCTAATGTTCATTGCTTTCAGGGTTCTAAATAGATTATAAATGCTTGGTTTGATTTAAGCATATTTAAATGGACAGGCAGCCTACTTTTAAGAGGCTTTGTCTCAACTGTTAGGTAATACATAATGTAGTTGTAGCTGTATTCCCCTTCCTTTAATGAAAAACAAACATGGATGTACCTGTGTTACTCTGGCTTTTACTTTGTTAAGAAATCAGGAGGATCTAAACCACATGGGCACATAAGCTCAGAAGCTCTAGTCTTGGGTTTTGATTTAGCATTCACATCAAACTTGCTGTATTTACCACTGATTTTTGAAGATACAGGATGGAAATAGTGATGCTCTCACCTTGGCTTCTCAGACCTTTGGGGCTGCTTTTTTTCAGTGGGGAGCTCCCCAGGATCTCAAGACTGTGAAAACCGAGATATGTTGTAAGACCAGCTTTTTAATCCCTGCCTAAAATTTGATGAAAGATCAACAAAATAATTCAAAATGGTCTTTGTGAAGACAGATTAATTATATTTCACATTCTTTTAGCATCATTTCCCAGGATTTGTTTACATGCCGTTGAATATGGAAGGAGCAGTGGAGAGTTTGCAGATGATGTTTGGTTATGTTTAGACTGTAGTTTGAACAGAGATTAAACTTGCATGAATGCATAAGACTTATGCTTGGGTAAATTTATAGGGGGGTTTATCAGAAAAAATATACCAAAATTGTAAAGCCTAACCTCTTATTTTATACTTGTAAAAGAAAATATTACAAAATTCCAAGGGATCTTGTAGTTTAAAGAGGTTTTGAAATTGTGAATATGGGGTTTTTTTTCACTGGAAAAAATCGTCCTGCATGTTACAATTTTATTTCATACTTTCATGTTTCTGAACATGATGGCTTGACTTCGCGAACGAAGATTTTGGGAAGGGCTTTACCCACGCTTTTCTGAACATAAACAAACACTAATTGACAAAAATGTATACGCAGGCCACTTAATCATTCTCTTTCACTTTCTATTCTCTACCAAATACATTCTCAGTAAGAGAAACTGATTTGTTGTGTCACGCCTATGAAAATGAGCATAAAAAAATCTTTTATTATCAATATTTTTCCCAGTTTGCAAGTTTCTGCTAACCTTTCAGTTACTTAAAATATTATCCAATGTATATGATAGTATCAGGCTTTCTACCAGTATAGCACCAGTCTTAAAAGTCTGATTCATATCCATACATTGCCACAAGATTGCCATCTTGTTTTAATTTTTTTGACTTTATTTCTCTGTAAGAAACCAGTTGGCAATCTTTTGGGAGAAAAATTAGCAGATATTTAAACTTTCATGATTTGGCAGTAAATTATTAATTCAACATTTGGTGACTTACAGTTGAATACTTACAAAGTGTTTAACTAGAATTGAAACCACAATACGTATTTGGTTCAATTTCTAGTTTAGCAGTTTCTAATTCCAATTCATGTTTTACAGGCTAAAGAAATTTCCCCTTATTTCCCAAATGGTAAAGGAAGATATAAATATAAATCAATATTAAAAAAAAAAAAAGTTATAGCACTTATTTTAATGTCCTTTCATCATGTAATTGTGATAACATTTATGCCCATCCTCTATTTTCACAAGACCACTCCTACCCCATTAAGTGAGTCATAAAGCAGCCTCAACTCGAGCCACTGTAAAATTAAGAAAAAATAACCCAGAATATGAATTTTATTTTTCAGAACATTCTGATCTAGATATTAAATAGTTATCTCCATTAGGCTGTTCATATTACTTTCAATAACAGCTGTATTCCATGGATATAGAGTTGGATTTTTGTTTGGTTGGTTTGGGTTTTGCTGTGGGGTTTGGAGGTTTTGTGTATGCGTATGTGTTGGGGTTTTTTGTTTAGTTTTGTTTTTGCTTGTTGATTTTGGTTGTTTTGGGTTTTTTTTTTGGGGGATAGTGGGGGTTGGATGGGAGGGTGTTATCCCCAGGAGGTAGGAACTGTCTCATTTAACTATTTAGTTCAAACTATGTCAGTTTTGATGACATTCTTCCTCTTCTTCTTATTACTGCTCAAGGGAAATGCTAATGGTAGCTACTCATCTCCTGTGGTTAAAAAGGTGACCCATGAGCTTCCCTGGAATTCCCCATCACATTGCAAACAACAAGCTACTTCAGGCACTGGCGATACAAATCTCTTTTTGGATCTCCCCTAGATTTACACAGGGAAGCACTGGTAGATCATAAAACCTCGAGCTGTCTTTTCAGTCAAATGTATCTGAGATCAAAGGCAAGACCTCCCCAAAATACAAAAATAATCAGCTAATCAGTTTGACCAGATAGATGACAGCAATCTGCTCAGCTATTATAAGTTCAAAGGACATAGCCATTTTGACATCACAAAGATCAAACCCACAATACTTCATAAACTGGCAACTCTCAGATCTTGCAGACATTAGATGGTAACAATTGCAAAAACATTTGTTGTGCAGAGTTTCAGAAAAGAGTAGACTATGGCTATTAAAAGACAACGCCAGCAGAGTCTGGCTTATTTCACTCCCAGCACATCACATTTCAAGATGCTAGAATCATTCTTTTTACCAAAACAAACAAAGTTTCATTACTCTTTAGACTTGATAACCAGTTCATTTCTGGCCTTTCATACGCTAAGGTGAATAATTTGCATTTATTAATATTTTTCATGTCTGTTTCTTTGTCATATTCAAGTATACACACTGCATGGTCTTTTCAGTACCTGTATAACTGATTGCTTAGGGCCGCATTTTTCAAAGGTACACCAGCAAACACCCTCAGCAAAAAGAGAGGAAGTATAACTGTTCTTTCAAAAAATTAAATAAAGAAACGCCAATCTTTCAGAGTAATCTGACAACATACTCAAAAATATGCAATTAAAACCAGTAAATAAATCAAACCCAGATAAACTACTTGAACAGAATTCCACAGGGTAGGGAAGAAAAGAAAGAGAAAAGAAAAAACATTCTCTTCTGGCAGCCGTAGTTATGCCTGTAGCTGGGTGATTGAAAAAAAGCTCACAAAAATTACTCAGTCTTGAATTGCTGCCCACGTGGCCTGGCTTTGGTGGTAGTGGTTACAGGAATTTAACTTCAAAACCAGAATAAAAATAAGAGCACAGAGCTGAACAGCAAACTCAGGGAGAGAGAAAGAGGCAGATCTCAGTTTAAAATTCTGTTACTTTTAACTGTCAGCTGCTTAAAGGAAATCAAAGGGACTTCTCCCCTTTTACAATGAAACACTGATACTGCTTTTATCATTTTCTGACTATAAGGTCAAAGGAGCTCAAATGCCATGATTTATTTTTTCTTAATTTGAAAAATTTCCAA
The DNA here is from genome assembly GCA_026283785.1 of Coracopsis vasa. Lineage (NCBI taxonomy): Eukaryota > Metazoa > Chordata > Aves > Psittaciformes > Psittacidae > Coracopsis > Coracopsis vasa. The sequence goes on along the minus strand of JANHGB010012096.1, from coordinate 13,461 downwards.
ATTTCTGTCAAGTATCCTCTTCGGCAAGTCACCCACTGCTGTCAGAAACAATATTGGGGCCCATAGGCACACTTCTAGTATGGGAGCTGTACAGCCCCCAAAGAGGGTGGCTGAAGGGAAAGTTTTGGTGTGTGAGCACAAAGAGAGAGTAGCCCTTACAGCAAAGCAAATTAGCATTGCAGCATTTGGTCACTTCCTATGCTAATAAACTCAAGAGAAGCACTCCAGGTCACAAAGCAAAGGGGTTTCCCATCTCTGTGAGCATCACTCAGATTTTTCCTCCGCTGTCCCATTAGCTTACTTACTGCTAAGCTGCTCCTGGCTAAAAGTGACTGGGTGGGGCTCCCTCCAGAGTTTATCCATGTCATTTCCAAATATAGCCAGAAGGGACATGAGAGAGGGATACGACATGTACTTTCCACTTCTTTCCTTCTCTGCAGGCACTGGAAAATGGCCTGCATAACCTAGTAAATATTTTCTGTCTCTTATTTCCATCCTGTTATGTTTTGCAGGAATTGAATGAAGTGCTTACGCAGAGCTCATTGCCAGTTTCTGGACTAAAAGAAATGTGCTGCTCTTTCGCTTAGGTCCCCCATCCATGCCTTTTTTTTTTTTTTTTTTTTTCTTTTTTGATGACCATATCATTCATTTTACTGTCTTTTGCAGCCCTGCTCCTACGAGTTCCTGATTCTTACAGAACTTTCTGGAAGTTCCTGGAATCCTAAACCAAACTGAAAGACTACATTTAAATTTAAACATGCATCTCTGTTACTCATCACCTAGACAAGCACACACAGAGAAGACAAAATTACCATAACATAGAATAGTACAGGAAATACTGAGGAGATGCTTCCTTCTCCCTGACGTTCCCCTGGCTTCCAGTATTTTCTGTCAACATCTTCTATTGACATCTACTACGTCTCTAACTCATGTTTCTGCTTGATGATGCTTTTTAAACATCTAATGTGAAGAGTTGTGCTCTGTTCTCTAACTGACCAACATGGTCCTAACCACTTCTCTTGGATAATTAGCTGTTCTTTTCTTTTCCTCTTAATCCTGTTTCACATTAAGAAGTCACTTTAAGAGCAAACTGAGGTGTTGAAGCAGGATGAAGACATGCATTTTTCATTCGTAATATTTTGGAGATGGATTTTGTGCTCAGTAAACCAGGTACCATTTTCATTGCTAATGTCCTTCTTGAACTGGATCCAGGAGGCATCCTTCTCATTGTCTCTCAGCCTTTGTCTTTACTGTTGTAGATGGGAGACGGGTCTTTAAAGATAGCAGTTTTCTGAATTAGGGAACTGGATAGTGTTTTATAAACTACATCTCATTAGAGATTAGAGAAAATGAGGGAACTAAAACCCAGGTGTATAAAGAGTTATATGAAGAGTATGCTCATTGTCTAAAATTACTATTTTCACTATCTATCAGAAAAATTAATTATTCTGTCAGGAAACCAGCTAAGACACAGCCTTCCAGCATTAAACTCTTGCAGATACCAAGATGCTATTTTCTTTAAGTTATAGTAGAATCTGCCCTATTTAAGAAAAGTCTGTTTAAAAGGAGGTGTGTCCTAGAGTGCAACTGCTGGGATATACTGTACTTGGCAAGCTTTCGCTGGAAAAGGCAAGTCCCACAATATCAAATGACTTTATTAATATGCATAATTCTAAAAAAAAAAAAAAACCAACCAAAAAATCAAATAAAAATTGTGGTTTCCCAGAAAGCTATGAGAGAACATTTGCCACAGTTTCCATTACCAGTGCTGCTTCTTGGCCTGAACTGCCTTTCTGCAAGTTTTGTTGCATCTTTGTACAACAGAGGTTTGCATTGACACAACAGAACTAGTTAGTCTCCTGGCTGAGACAACTCATTGTTGAAAGCACTTCTCCCCCTGTTTTGAGTATGGTTTGGAGCAGAACGCTGCCTGGCCATACATTAATACCTGCTTTTGGTTTCCAGTTGTTCTTTGAACTTGCCTATGCTTATATAAGTTCTCACCTGTAAAAACTGGAATAATTCTTAAAAGCTCTCTAGAATAATGTGAATTTCATTCATTGCTTGTAAACTGAATGATATTACAAATATTCTTGTTTTGTCTCCAGCTGGCTATTCTTTTTCCACCTGTCACCTGAAGTTGCTGAGTTATCTATGTAAGCCCTTCTGAAAGGGCAAGTAAGAAACATGCTTATCTTCTGGAGTTAGGATCATGATGACCGAAGAACCTCTTGTATTTTCTGATGTACTTTGCTATGGCTGATTAGAGATCTAACAGAACAGCTTTTGCCAGTGGTCTGATTTTGTTAGTTTGTCTTAAATCAGAGTAGCACAATTCTCCATGCATTCATATGTTTAAATAACCACTGTATTCCTTAATTTAGTGTCTTTTATGTAATTGCATTTGGAAAAAATATATAACTTTTTTGTAAAGTTAAGGAACTATGCATACTAGGTCATCATATTATTGATATTCATTTTATGAAAACCTCTTTAAACACTTATGTATTCAGCCATAGCTTGTTTGTCCTCAAGCCAATTAAATTCAGATGGGACATAAAACTTTCTGATTTTATTTTTGGTATTTGACATACTCTACATCGATCTCCTCAAAATGCAATGAAAACAAACAAATAAAAAAACCCAATCCCATACCAAGAAAACACATCAAAAATAATTTAGAGAATAGTCCTCTTGGTTGAACAGATTGAACATAAGTATTTTGCTGAATTTCATGTTGTGTTATAAAATAAATTTGAGTCCTAGTAATATATATTCTAGGTTATTTGCCCAGTAGATTAAACAAACATAAATATTGAGTGATTCAACTGAGCAGCCAGAGCTGGCTGGAGTGAGTAGCATGTTAACAGATACTGGAGCTCTAAGAGACACCAAAAAATTGTGCCTGAGTAAGCTTGCTAAATTACTCAGCAAATAAAACCTCACTAAATGCTATTTTTCTAAATACCTAAATTACTTATTTTACTCAGGGCTCGCCTGAGAGTTTTCCAATGTGATTAAAACCCCTCATGGGTCACAGACTAATTTACTAAATTTACGGAGAGGAATACTGGGAGGGTAAGGTGCCCTTCCATGGAGTCAGGACCAGACAGCCACCTCCAGGTAGGTTGTAATAACACAGGAAAAGTAATTTCTATCATGCTAACTGTTGTCTCCGACAGCCCTCACAAGTGTTCACATTTTATTGACTTGAAGAGATATGATTTATTTCTGTGTTTAGGTATTATTCCTTCAAAGAATGTTTTATGGGAAGATACTATTAAACTGCACAACTATACTAAGCATATAACATTGCTGCTAAAGCTCTCTAGAAGTAATCTGTCATATCTTATTTAATGTCACTGGTCTGTACAATGAGTCCCAGACTCAATGTTTAACTGAATTTCCCAAAGACACTCTTCAAACCATATGTAATGTACAGTAAGTAACTCTTCTGTAAATTCTCTGGGAACATACTGCAGAACAATTCTCAAGAGAAAAAGGGCTGAAATATTTTCTCATGCACCTTCCATCTGGGTGACATTCCTCTCTCATTCCAGATTTGCCCCCAGCCTGACCAAATGGATTCTACCCTTTTGCATCCACATTTGTTTGTTTTTGCCTCCTGTTTATATTTATGACAGCTGTTTCCAGTACAATCTCAGAATCATCTTAATTTTGGCTGAGGTTTCTGCATGTTCAGGTTCCAAGGGGGATGGTGAGAACACAAGCTGCCTCAAATTGAAGGAATCAATTTTCATTTCTGAAGTCAGACAGGCTTTCATTTATTGCCTATTGACTCCATAGAGAGATAATAATAATGTTGCTGCTTTCAGTGAAAAAGACCATTACCAAGGACAATGCATTCAGTCAAGAAAGATGCCAGATCTCCTCTTCCCCAGACCACTCTTCTCCCCCTAAGTTACAAGCTGAGCTCTCTCCAGAAGCACTGTTTGCTACCTGGCTAGCTCAGTCAGAGCCCTGGGTCGTAAAGAGGGTATGAATCTTTTTGGACACTGGTCCAACAAGCAGAGAGAAAATGACAGAGTGTACACAAGCCCTCTCCAGAGGCCCACCACATCAGCGGGTGGAGGAGCTGGCAAAGCAAGTGCTCACATCCTGCCAGCCTGAGGAGTCACCATATGTTTGGCTGCCACCCATACAGCCAGCAAACCTTGGAACAAGGCATTGAATTCATTCGGACTCCTCTTGCTAGCGCAGACGGACATCCAGCATTTTCAGGCCTCAGCCAAGCTTTAAACAGACGGTGCTGGAACCACTGGGCTCAATGAAATCAGCTCTGCACTAAGAGAGTCTACTGCAGTCCTCACCAGCCTCAGATGAATCCTACCTGGTAAGGCAACAGACACCTGACAAGATTTACCAGTTACAAATTACTAGGTCCAGCATAGTACCTGACCTGGGTAATTTATCCAGAAAGGCATGTTTGACATCCAGCTAAGTGTCCCCAGACAGTACCTTCTCTGAGGTACAAAATCCCTGTAACACAGGGCAGAACACTGTCACTCTCTAAGCACTGTCTGGGCCTTTCCCTTGCCTTTCCCTTTTCCATGGAAATCTGAAAGAGAATAAGTATTTACCTTTTTGATCAGTTTAAAATAAATTATTAAAATAATAACAATGACTTTTGGAAGGCTTCCCTCAAGTTTCAGGGAAATAATACCTATTCTTATTCTCTTACATGCTAATTAAAGTTGATACTGTTGATACATGGTTTGCTGTTCTATTGAAGCCTTATTTTCAGTGAAACACTACCATTAAATTCTTACTCAACAGCCTTTCAGACTCCTTTCTGACATATTTTTAACACGTTTTCTTTTGCCTATATCCTGTATTTAAGATTACAGTTAATGACGTGCATACCTTTGCCATAAAGCAGTTTCCCTGTGGTATGAAGTGATGAGGTAATTAACTATGATACATGCAAAAATGCAGAACTACATATGCTGACAAATCTTCACTGTCGCTCCACACAGTTAACATGAACTGCTGCATATTCTCTCTGAGTGTTTTGTTGTAGGCTTTTGTAAACAATGCTGAAGAAATCTGTGTTGAGTAGTACAGAGCATCAGAACATACCATTGCTGTCCACCCACGCTGGCAGGAAGCCACCAAGTTTTCAGCTGTTTGAAAATGTTTTCAATGACAAATCTCTTTGCTATTTCTCATATTAACTTATGCACTCAAACATGTAGCATTTACTTTGCTGCTCTAAATGCTACGGTGAGATGAGAACCATAGGAGAGAACTGAATTTTGGTTAACCCCCCAACCGTTATATCTACACTTGTGGTTTTGTTTCACAGATTTTTAAGATCATAAGGCATGGTTGTGATAGCATAGCTTGATTCCTGAAAACAGTGCAAAGGCCATTCAACTGTTGCACCACTGAAACTGTAATACCCAAATTACATTATCTTGATGAAAGATTTTAAAAGTTTAAATCACAGAACTTTCCAAAAAGTCAAGTCAGGTATAAGCTTCCACAACAACAACAAAAAACCCCAAAAATCCACCCTGAGGATGTATAAGGATTTTAACATCAGCCACTGATACTTTGAAAACATGATAAATAGTTCACTTCACCACAAACATTTTTCTAGTCTGGCTATAAATCAGCATGCTCTTTTTAGTTAGGTGACCTAATTACTGTAAGAATTTAGGAAAGCCAGATGGGTCAAAATAAGACCAGGTGGTCTCAAGCCTGCCAATTTACCAAGCTTATGTTTCCATTTTATTTGAATAAAATATGTCCATCATTCTTTGTCAGAGGTGCACTAAGCAGCTGTGGTTGTTTGTCATCATTTGTATAAAAGCCAGCCAGGTTACCTGTCAGTTTGCAAATATTGCGGATAACAGGCATTACTTGAGGCAGCACAGATCTGATCAACAAGAAAATTGGATTTTCTTTATCTTTTTTTTAACATGTTCCTTTCCTTTTCGTCTTGCACACTACTATATTACTTTGGAAATGGATTTTTTCCACACACTTTCTCACACACAGGCAGTATCTTCAGCTCATTAGACCACAAGATTCTGACAATTAGCTTTCTCCAGGGCATCAGCAGTGAGGCTCTCTCACTACCCCATCCAGGATTAAATAGAAAGAGTCTGTCCTTGAATCGTCCATGTAAAGTTGATTACCAGGCTTACATGTGCATCCCTTTCCATTTCAACCATGTTTTATAGCAATGCACTATTAAGCATGTAATAAATCTGCTTATGTGTAGAGATTGCAACCATTTAATTTCAAGACCAGCTGGAACCTGTGAAAAGAAGACACAAACACAATCCTCTCTCATACAGACTTTGCTTATTTTCCTTGTCTTCGCTTTTTTTTTTTTTCTGTACATAATAGTGGATAGTCTTAATTCTCCTCCTGAGATCTAAATATGATCATTGCTGAAGTTTTATCTTTTTAAAAGATAAAGACACTGAGTTACGCAGAGTTATTATAGCCACAGTACCACATGTGGGAGGCTGTTTCATTTTCCATACACAGCAGCAAGAATACTTCCTTTCTTTTTAAGGCATAATTCATGGTTTATATTCAACATTGCCATGGTGATCCTAGGACACTGCCTTACTAGCTGGAAACCAATCTTGCCAAGTGGGTAAATATTGCAATTCAAAAATGCCAGTTTCCACTCAATAATATAGCACGAAAAAACCTCAAAGGTATCACTGTCCATATTTGCTGTAAAAACTCTGTGGATTTTACATGCAGGGAGTTCTCATAGACACACGGGACAGCATGGCTTCCCAGTTCCTTTACTCCCTATTGCTAGTTTTACTTTTTTCCAAAAAAAACCCCATCATTCAGTGTTTCAGTGAGATGAAGGGTATTAGCATCCAAATCAGTGAGAGAAGGGACAAGACAATGAAGGAATGATTTGAATGAAACAAATAGGGGGTAGGCTTCCTCTCACACTAATTTTCACAGCTAAACGCACAAAAGAAAATATGTACCTTTTAACAGAGTAGGATCTATAGAATTCATGTGCTTTCTGTGTAATACATAGGAAGAACTTTACACTTGACAGAGAATGTCCCACCTGAACCAGTCAGTGAGAAAAGAAGATGATGGCAGCATGGATTAAACCTCCAGTCTACAGGGAAAGATCACCCTTCATGGCCATGCCTGAACCACTTAGGCCATGCATTACTGTCAGTGTACCCCTAAAGCACTGAGTTCAGAGTCCATCACCCAAAATGTTGGCAGGGAACCCAGATCCTGCAGCCTGTCCGGCACTCCATGCATACCTGTCTTCTTAGCAGTGTTCAAACTACAACAGTTGTGTGTTCACCAGTGACCAAGAGCATAGGTCTGCAGCAACCAATGCCAGGAAGAGTCCCAGCTACACTATACAGACTCATATACAGACTATATACAGACTCACCCCTGAAGCAGCATGCATGCCATCATGAGCAAGCCATTAGTTTTCAGCCAGATCTACCCCTTGAGCTGCTCCACACTATCTTTGTTCAAGCAACAGTGGCAGCAAAAATCACAAGCAGGAATGACCAGGGACTGTTGAAGGGGGAAGGTGACAAGGCAGGATACTGGACTTGGCTTAAAGCTAAATTAAAAAAAAAAAAAAACAACAAAAAACCTGAAACAAAATAGTTAAAGATAAAAGTCTTTTTAAAAATAAAACCCCACCATGATAAATTCTACCTCCAGAACAAGAGCTTATGACAATTCTTCCTTGCAAAAATACAAGTGTATGAAAGTATAGTGTGTACTTATATCATTACTTTGAGAAACCCCAGCTTCAGATCACTTTCTCTTCCCAGGAAGCATCAACTTCTTGTCCAAACCAATACCCTACCCTACCCTACAATTTCAGTTTTTACCATTGAAGCTGCTGTCTTTGTTTAACATTTAAACCACATATTTTCAGCTAGAAGGAGAAGAGAAACAAATGAGAGCTGAGGGGTGACCACCTAAAAGGGCAGACAATTGCTTTCCAGTGCCTGTTGCAGCATGCAGCCCTCTTTTTCCTCTTTATTTTCTCTGGAGTCTGGTCTTGCATGCATGTGTGCCCAGAGAGGCAAACTTCTGCAGCACTGAGGCCCTGAAACAAGTTAGGCAATGGATAGTTTTCCACCTCATCATGCCTGCACTCAGGTATTGACAGAATTTTGTGCGACTGGGCACAGATATTTTCCATATCTAGATAATTGAATGTAGTATTTTCATGGGAATATGCACAATCAATCACCTATATCTCAAGAGTCATTGGCAGTGCTGTAAGTCATAGACATAAAAATCTATCAACAAGTAGACATCCATGTTTTGAGATTCCATATTTAGGATTTAGATGATAAAATTTATGCTGGATGAGCTTATGGTTACTTAAGAGATTTTGTAGCTCTAAACCTTAGTATGCTTAAAAATATTCTTCATGAACACGTGAAAAGAAGTCTCACTTAAGCCATGAAGCTTTCTTCTGTTACTTTGTAAGCTTCTGAATGTGTTCACTGCGTGAGGTCATTCCTTCAAGGAATATCTAAGTTACGTACAAGGGGCGTTGTTGATTCCTTGTGTATTGCTTTATTCTCTTGAATCAGTACTAAACCAAAGTCATGTTATGAAATTGGATGCATGGTGATGCTTTAAGTGCTTCATGTAAGCTGTAAAACAGTTTACATGGTCATTTCTCACTGTATTTCCAACAGTGCTATTTGGGCAAGTGGTAGGAGAATGTGTGCACTGGCTAAATTTCCACTTAGTTTATTACCCACTTCTGTCAGTCTCCCTCGAGTTTTAATTAAATGAAGTATTATTTACCAATTCTATTGTAAATAGTTTTTACAGTGTGGTTAAAACTGTTCCTGTGCGTCTCTTCAGAAAGGCTATTTTTTCACTAGTTGGGGTTAAATGATCCCTGAATACTATTTATTTTTTTCTAGTGTTCAGTCATTTATGGTTCTAATGCTCCAGGGATGTACAGTGCAACAGGGTTGATAATTATGAATATTTTTTATTGATTGAAGTTATAATATTATCACTTCCTTTATTTTCTAACTGCATTACAGAACATGTGGCAGGACAAGTTTTATGTGCAGACAGAGTCTAGCCCTGGATACATTTTCAGGCAGTGTTTAACTCCTTTCTGTGCCAGTCTGCATTGTTGAAGGACAACGTATGTGTACCACAGTCTCCTAGGGATCTCAGTTTAAAGACCACATTAACCTAATGCTAACTAAACATGAAAAAGCTCTTTTTGTTCTTTAAAGCAACTTGGAGTAACCTCCATGAGTTGCCCTCCGATACAAAATTTAAACATAAGATTTTCTTCACAAATCCAGCTTGTTTTTACAGCTCGCAGGCAAACTTTAGCTGCTTGTGCTGCAGTTTGGAAAGTTTATGTTTCATATATGCAGCTGACAATTGAGGATTTCACATCTTCTAATCTTGGGAAACATCTGACATTCTCTGCAGGTTGCAGAGAAGAAGAGGAAATTCAGCTTCCTGGTATTTTCTATGAATTTCAATTTTTCATTTAAAAAAAGATAGGAAACTGTAAAGGTTAAATGTTTTGTGGTAGCTCTTTTTGCTTTCTATTGCTGTTCTTACACCAAGTAACTATAAACACGACCAGGGTGTAGAATGTAACAAAGACATTATTGACAGCCACATCCTCCACATCCTCTCAATATGTTTACCCTAATGGGCACCAAATAGTAAAGTGTAATGCAGTGGTTACAGAAATACTTTAACACAAATTCAATAAGCGGTCAAACAATGTACTATCTCTGATCAGTACTTCAGAACATTTTTGAGTTTGGCCATTTCAGAAGTGACTAAAAAGTAAAACCTATGTGAAGTCTGGAGAAAGATAGTGGTTGAATATCCATTAATTAAGCTTTGTATCTGTTCAAAAGTCTTACTAATTGTATCTGTGGTTACAATCACAGAACCACCAGCACATAGTAATAACCTGTATTTTGATAATTATTACTTGCTGGCTTTCATGACCTTTTCTGTCATAATGATATCAAGGAGGGAAACTTTTTGGCTGCCAAGCATTTACAGAAGTTCTAGCAACCTAGTGTTCTGGGCAGGATAATCATGCTCGTGTTTGATGCTTAAAATACACCATCAATCCTTAACCCTCTATTAGTTATCAAAATGTAGAAAATCCAGACTTTTTTTTTTTTTTTTACATTTTAATCCATGTAATATTAGCTTTCACTGTTCTTGACATAGAAAAGATTTGGTGTTAGGGCTTTTATATATGTGTATACACACACATACATATACATATATATATGTATGTAATTTCTCTCATTTATAAAGGAAGCCTGAGAAGGACTCTAAACAGAGTAGGATTAAGATGCATTTTTCCCTCATTTACCACAACCTACAGAGCTTTTAGCAAGCTTCCTATCAGTAATAAATGCAGCTCAAACTCCAACGCATTTCAGATATAATCTTAGTAAACATTTTTGCTCCTGGAGACTGGTCTTATAACTGGTCTCTTTACACGATAAGATTCTTGCAGCAACACACATACCAAATACTATTACTGCGTTGGTACAGAAATCCCCTCTAGGAAAACCTTACGTATTTTATGCCATTTTGGTGCCTAGCACTATCAGAAAAATTCATTGCAATCTATTTTTGCTAGAAAGCCCCCTCTGCAAACAATGGCTCTTTAAATCATTGAGACTCTCCATGTGACATAGGCCAGTGGGCATAAACTGATTTAAGGATTTTAAATTTAAAACAGAATTTTAAATCCCTAGTAGATGATGTGACTGTGAAAATGGAGCTTATCCGGTTGCCCTGCAAGTCTGTAGGCAGCACAAGCCAGTCTGAGCCTCAAGGTCTAATATTTCCTCTTCTAGAAATGGGAAGCAGTATCTATCTGCATTTATTTATGAAGGAGGAACCTGCACCACTTGAAGAGGAGTTTCATTCTCAGCTGCTGATTTAGCAATAAATAATAATAAATAATAGTAATAGCAACATTTTATCCATGTCAATAGAAAAATAAAATAATTTCCAAGTTCAATAGCTATGGTCAAATTACCATCTTCTACACATTCAACATAACTACCAGCCCCCATACACCTCTCATACCCAGGCTGGAATCAGTGGTTCCCTAAGAGGGCATGAGTTTTGTCTCAGGAGTTGCTCTGCCTGAGTCTCCCTCTCCCATTCCACTCCTGTGCAGTCAGCAGCAGGGAGCTGCAGCTGGACACATAAGCCCTTGCCACCCCATATAGTCACCCAATAAAAGGCTTTGAGTGTGGGGGAATTCAGGAATCCAGTGGAGCTTATGGTTACACATAAAAGAATTAGGGCAAGAGAGCTTTTGAGGAATGTGTTAACCAGACTTAGCTGAAGAGGTAGCAATTGGGAATTGCAGTCATGGGCAATGTTACTGGGACACCACGTACTTTGTAAACACCAGAGTACAACCATGAGCCGTGCAGAATTAGTACATGGGTAAGACTGACTTAAGTGAAGCAAAGTCAGCCAGCTGAGAGGGAAGGAAAACGAGATGGTGGTGAGGGAACCTGGGAGCAGGACCAAAACTAGATACTGATGAAGAAGGAAACTGAAAAGGAGGGGGCTGAAGTGAGACAGAAACAAGCTAGTTAAGGAGAAAACCATGCCTTTGTGAACTGCAGCAGCAGTTCAGTTTGTGAATTCCTGTCAGCAGTAGCTGGAGACACAGTTAGAAATACGGCTATAAAGTAAGTCCCAGATCCATCCAGGAAGCAACAGTAGGGATCAACCCTCAAATAACAATTGAATGCCCCAGGCTGAGCTTAAATGAGCTTCTGCACCCTTGAGGGGGGGGAGCAGGTAGGTGGATTCAGGTGAGGCTGGTTGTGGCTATTAAGGCTGTTAGTGGGAAGGAAGGAGGAAAACATGGAAGAGGTTTTCAAATATTTAATAAATGAGCTGTGGTCATTACATCAGTATAGAATGGTTTGGGGTGGAAGGGACCTTAGAGATCCAGTTCCAACCTCCCTGCTATGAGCAGGGACACCTTCCACTAGACCAGGCTGCTCCAAGCCCAGTCCAACCTGGCCTTGAATACTGTCAGGGATGGGGCAACCACAGCTTCTCTGGGCAACCTGTGCCAGCACTTCACCACCCTTACAGAGAAGAACTTCCCAACATCTTATATAAATCTCTCCTCTTTCAGTTTAAAGCTGTTACTCCTTGTCCTATCACTACATGTCCTTGTAAAAGGCCCCTCTCCAGGTTTCTTGTCAGCCCCTTTAGGTACTGGAAGCTGCATTAAGGTCTCCCTGCAGCCTTCTCTTCTCCAAGCTGAACAAGTCCAACTCTCTCAGCCCATTGTGGTATGACTTGTTGCTGTCAGTAATAAACTGAGGTCTTGTTGGCATTCAAAGGGTGCTATAAGAACTTTCCAAAACAGAAACAGAGCCTCGGGGGTTAGAGGATCTTCTTGTACCAATGCTGATAAGCCAGCTACCTTTAAGCCAGTTACATTTAAGCCATATTAACAAAATGACATTTTGATAGTTTCATCTGCCAATAGAGATACTTTGTTAGAGATCTGAGGTCCTGGTATTTCAAACCAGCATAGCTATACTCATGAACTCCTGAACTGTAAACAATTTGAAAGTCTCTCCATTATTCAGGTGTCAACAAATATCTGCACTATGAAACCAATTATGACATTAAAGTTTCCTTAAACACACAGAGCAAACCAATAAAGCTCATGCACATAACAAAATTCTGGCTTTTTTAGGTATCATTAAATGGGATTTTTCTATAACTACCACGAAAAAAATATTCTATAGAGTACTTTACAAGTGCAATTCTCCAGAATAAAGGTATGTGCCAGTTTTTATGCCTGTGTTCACTTGGATTACTTAAGTAGTTTATCACATTTCTGGTAAAAAATACACCTTATAAAAATATGCATCTACAGCTCTGATGAAAGCCCAAAACACCAGGTTTTGTGGCCATCTCTTAATAAATTAACACTGTCCTGAAATGAGCATAAGGAGTCCAAAACCCACCCATGTTTCTCCATATTAAAATCAGTTTGTTTACTACTACAGAAATCTCTGTATGCCAGGCCAACCAAAAATGTATTTTTTTTTTTAAAAAAAGCACTTAGAGACCACATTGACTTTTATCTGAGAAATATTGGTTAGGTCACCCCTCAAGTGGTGATGGCACCATGGTATATATTACTGTTTTCATTGAGCTACCTTCAGTCCAGGGAGAAGCCCCACTGTGGAAGGATGGGACTCACCAAAAGCCAATGTACCTGCAAGATTGCTCGTCTGGGAAGTTCAGATACAAGATAAGCATATTTACAACAGTGGCAACATATAGCTATAATCAGCTGCTTTCCTGAGAGATGCAACATTCCTCTAATTTTGGTGTCACAAGGATAAAGCAGTCAATTGCAATTTTTTATTTACATGAATTGAGAAT
>JANHGB010012094.1:3787-16229 GCA_026283785.1 Coracopsis vasa | reverse complement strand
AGCCTAGGAAAGTTGGGTTTGGCAGCCAGGTAGTAGATAAACAGCTCACTCTACAGTCAAGCTTGCTTGCGATCAGTTACAGCTTTAGCAGGAAGGGCAAAAGCTTTCAAATTTGCCAAGGAAAGTTGTTTGAGTCTGCTCAACATTGCTCTTCATTTAAACTCATGTACATTCTCATCATATGTGGATCCTTCTTCAAGGAAGCTTTGAAAGACCTGGAGTCCCCCTCAGCTGCACATGGGGAACAGACACAGCAGAGATCCATAGATGACATACACCAAGCACAGCAGCACAGGTGCAGCATGAGTCTGCCAGAAGCTAATCATGACAAAACCCCTGAGGACAAGAGTATAGTTAAGGCTCCCCTTCAGACTTTGCCACATAATCCTTTCCTTGGGCCCCCAGCTGGTGGGACACTGTAAAGCTATCTGCTCTTTCCTTCAACCTGAGTAAATGACTTCTAGAGGCAAAACCCACATCAATAAATTAGGAAAGAGCATGGGAGGAAGACTGCCCCATAAAGCTCACCTGACCTGCATCAGCTTCTGCCAGCAAGAGAAGAGATGAAGCTCACTGACCACTCAGCTGTAATCTACTTCATATTCTGATAAATGTATTTACTTTTTCTTTATATCAATGCTATACACTATAAGAATGCACCCGTTAGACAAAGAATCCAATAATCAGGAGATATCAGCAGTTACTGAAAAATCATAAACACAGGGGAAAGTTGCCTCTCTACCAAACTCCAGTGTTTTCACCGATGATCTGGTAAAAGACAAAACCAGTCAGGATAGTGGAGTGGTAAATATTACAGCAGGCAAGGCAGAGAGAGAGTCATCTGGGCTCATCAGTGCGCACAGCTGACACAAATAGGAGATGCAAGTCATTCAACAAAATACAAAGTCAGACACCTTCACCCACACCATGGACGTCACACTGGGTCTGGACAAGGATTCAGATGTCAGAATATACAGGCACTTAACACTCATTTCTCATGTCACACCATGACAAAAAGGGATTGCTCTTTTGATCTACTACCTGGAATTAAGAGAATTTGCCTCTCATGTGGCAATGGTATTTATTCTGTGATTTACAGGTTCCTTAGGTCACTTGAGAAACCAAATGAAGAGGGGAAAGCTGTATAGCACTTCTAAGAGATTTCTAAGTTATTTAAGACAGCTTTTAGGAGCTGACTTAAATTCGCTTTGCACATGTCTGCACCTTCACCAACAGAAGACGTAAGGGTCTGCAGATACAAATTAGATGGATATGGCATTGGTATGCTCAATAGCAAGACTCCACACATGGCTGGGGTGTCTGGATTTTACAAAGTAATACAGAAACACTGGAAAGGGTGCAGAAACTTCTCATAAAGTACCTGACACCGAGAATCTAGGGGCTCAGTTGGCTTCGTTTCTTAAAAATGTGAGAGGTAGGCAATTACAACACACAAACCCCCTCACAGGGAGGGACTATCAGTTATTAGAGGCCTCTTTAATCTAGCACAGAACAACTTAACAAACCAGTTGTTGGAACCTAAAGGCAAACTGAAAGCAAGGCACCATTCCCTCCCACACACTCCTTTCTAGTTTGTTTTAATAAAAGTGCCAGAAGTGGTGCATCTTCCTATCTTCAGATCAAGTCTGGCTGCTCTTACTGCTATGTTTAAGTCAAATACGTATTATTAGCACATATAATTCAGGAGACTCTGAGAGACATAAATGTCTATAATATACAGGAGGTCAATCTAGATGGATTTGCCTTTAAACCACACATATGTAAATCCAGACTTCTGCAGGTCAGTAAGTTCACAATAAGGTTGAGGGAACAGATGAGAATGTGAGAGAAACATGGGGATTTAAGAGTTCCAGCTGTGCTCAGTATTAATGGCAAATGAGCTCTTTAAAAAACCCAAGCTTACAAAATACAGTCAGAATGCTTTTTATATTTGTCTTCAAAATTTCAACTTACCTTTTTCCCTAAAACCCACATTTAAGTTTTAACAAAAGCTAAAACTCACTTGCATTTATCAGCTGTCCTGGTTAGATTTATTTTTAATTCACTTCTTTCACAGTTGCAGACAATATATATACACTGTTCAGTGTGAAGATGAAACTCAAGGCTACAGAAACTTCATAGTGGAAAAGATTTCGGAAACACACAAAGGTTAGGTGAGACAGTCCAGCTGCTGAAAGTAATATGAGCCATGGCTTACAGCAAAGTTTGTGGTTGAGGTATATTTTCCACAAGGATTTTGTCAGTTAACTGGGATAAGAGGTGGCTGGGGACTGGTGGCTGGGCATTGAGTGCTGGTACTCCTCAGGCACCGGTTTGAAGGCAGCAGACGCAGGAAGGTGCTCCTGAGGGTCAGACTGGATGGTTTAAATTCTGAGTAAAAACTACTATTCAGACTTCCGGAAAAGACACTGAGTTTATGCTGTGATATTAAAAGTACTCAGTAACTGTGAAAAGAAATCCAAAGGAACACTATGCGCCAGAAGGGCCTTTTCTTGCTCAATAAGCTACATTAATTATCTGGCCATTGGATACTCTGCCTCTGTAATAAAGTGCTTGGAGCACAGACAGCAATCATGTCTGAACAGTATCAAAATCCCAAAGCTAAAAGTAAAAACCCCAAACACAAAATCATTCAAAGGCTTTGCTTTCTCTGCTTACTTCCTTTGGAAATGCATGAGACTAACCACTCCCTTCTGCGAATCCTCATCCTAGTAGCCTGTTCCACATATTCACTTACAGAGAAACTCAGCTTAAGCCAGGGCTAGCCAAAGGCTTGTCTCAGACAGACCTTTTTCATACTTTCTGTATCTTTATTCTGATGGCTGACACAACAGCATCGACTTCTAATCATCCATCTTAATCCACACGGGTGCTCCCTGTGGTCACACAGCCAAACATTCAGAGCAGGTCACAGACAAGCAAGCTGGTTCATGCTGCATCTGCAAAGATCTGTCTGAACAACAGCCATTCTGCTATCAGGCATAACTAGTTTTACAGCCAGGGCAAGTCACTGCATGCACCAGCCCAGGCCACCCAACACTAGTACACATTCACCAAACCTCAAGTCTGTTCCCCTAAGAACATTGAGCAAAATTCCTCCTGTTTCATCTCCCCCTTACACTAGAGCAGTTTGTAGGCCAAAACAAGATTTCATGTGGTCTAAGTGCTCTGAAACTCCATGGTTCAGATATAGGAGTGTCATGTGTAACAGCGTACCATTTCTGTCTCTAGCAGACAGCAGGAATACAGCCCTGAGCGATCACACAATTTCAAATACATCAGCAATGTCCTGCTAGAATAACAAAGAACAGAGACACCAGTTTTTCTTTGTTTGAATATATATATTGCGTATGGGATTTCTTTTTTGGCATCATACTTTTCTTTTACAAAAACAACAAAACACATTGATATCTTGGAAACAAGGGAAACAGGTCTTCCCCACAAACCTCATGTCAGCTGGGGCATTTAAAAGCATCCATATCACAGTGATGAGATGAGACCCTGCAGGTAAATTCAGCAACGTGCTTTCCAGAGCAAGGGTCTTTCCCTTTGGTTTTACTCACTAAGCCTTACTCTGGCATACATCTGCCAGTCTATCTCCTGAATGTCACATCAGTCTTCACAAACAAGCAATAGCCAAGATGATCCCAGTCTCTCTTGGCTTCTCCCTTTCAATCATCGTAAGATTCTCTGACTGCAGAGAGCAAGTTAGCTGCTACAGGAAACTTTGTTTGAAGTATTCCCCCCACAAAAAATAACTCCCAAAACCAACCTTTAACCTGAGCAATGCAGACATCAACCCACTTGATGGAGGGAGGGAATACTGCTTCATTACTAATTTAAGGATTCTTCTGCAGCTTCAGCATGCCCAAATCTCTTACCACTGCTTATCTTTGTGATTCAATTGTCTGCAGGTCTCTCTCCAGTACACCAGCATTTTGTGGAAAGTTTTCTCTTACAATTCTGACACAACAGTGAGAAGTCTATCAGCAGGCTATCGTCTATCTTCCTAGAACTGGTGGAATACCTCATCAATACCGCACATTACTGTTAAATCAGCAGCTTCACTTATGATTTTAACTGTGAAGCCACACATCGGATTTTGTATATTTTTCCTAAGGCATTTATTTAGCAACAACCAACAAAAATTCAGTGGAAAAGATAATATACTCTCTGTGTTGCTTCTCTTTATTCATGGTTCAGACAGGGTTCATTAGTTTCAAGAAAAATACAGTGGAAACAAGGCAAAGCCTGTAGCAAATGTTTGTGATTTAAAACCACCCCAACCCTCACTCCGTTTAACCAAATCACATCTTAAAACATGGTATGGATGAGTGTTTGAAAGTTCATGGTGCAAAATAGAGAGGGATGTCAAAACCTCCTCAGATAGTCAAAAAACCAGCTATCTCACCCTATATGTGAACAGAGTGATCTCCTTTCCCCTTTTCCACTCTGCTTCCATCCACCCTGCAACAAAATCAATATATAGAGAACATCAGCAGCAGCTTTATGATAGGCAATGATCCTCTTTGACATCAGTCTGTGATAAGATCGTTGATTCTCTATCTTTAAATTACGTCATAGCTGTGTAAATACGTAGTGATATCCAAAACGTGAACTCTTCACATCCGCTGTCGATACCTCAGCAAGATCCAGACCGCTGCCGCAGCAAGCGCCAGGCCTGGCACAAGAACGGCTGCTAGAGGAAGCCCACCTGATTCTCCATCACTTCGATGACCCACAGGGCCATTCTGTGGCTGCAACTACAAGGAAAAAAAAGTATTTGCATCAGAGCCCTTCACAGGAGAGCCCCCAGTTTTGTGCCAGGACCAGGTGGTTCTGTGAGGATGTGCATGATTGTTTCCCACATACCTGTATATTCCACACATGGGAGGGCTAAACGGCTTTGGACTGACTGAGCTTTACTGCAGGGTTCTCAGTCACTACCAGGCACCCTCACGTTTCTCTGCCACTCGGTAAACTAGGGCTCTAACAGCTGGAGCTGGGTACATTTCATACAGCAGAAGCAATGACACATATTCCCAGTCATCCCTTGATGCACTTCTCACCACACAATTTCCTGATGTCTTTACAAGGAAAAGGGCATCACTAATTCTCTTTGGTTTTTTCTTCTTACTTGCCCTGCACGCTAGTCCAGAACATTTACTCGTTTACTAAGGGAATAGAAAAGGGGCCTCAATCCACCTCTCCCCACCAGCATGCTTCAGGCTTTGTCAACTTCTGTGCTAGCTCCAAGTTACAACAGTGCATTAAGGATTCCTCTCTTTCTATATCCAAAATGATGCCAGTATATTTAAACTATAGCAGCCCACATTTCATAGAATCGTTTAGATTGGAAAAGACTTTAAAGATCATGGAGTCCAACTGTTAACCAAGCACTGCCAAGTCCACTGTTAAACCATGTCCCTAAGTGCCCCATCTACCCATCTTTTAAATACCTCCAGGGGTAGTGACTCGACCACTCCCAGGGCAGCCCATTCCAATGCTTGACAACCCTTTCTGGGAAGAAACTTTTTCTAATACCCAATCTAAACCCCCCTGGTGCAACATGAGACCATTTCCTCTTGTCCTATTGCTTGTTACTTAGGAGAAAAGACTGACAGCCCCCTTTCTCCATCCTTCTTTCAGGTAGTTGTAAAGAGTGATAAGGCTCCCCTTGAGCCTTCTCTTCTCCAGACTAAACAACCCCTATTCCCCCAACCACTCCTCATAAGGCTTGTCTCTAGACCAGCTTCACTGCCCTTCTTTGGATATGCTCTAGCACCTTAATGTCTTTCTTGTACTAGTGGGCTGCACACACATCTTGACACTAACCTAAGTAATGACCTCTGAAACAACAGGGAAGTTCTGCCTTCAGTAAGATTTTGGCCTCTGAAACAAAACTGGAAAACTGGAGAACTTGAGATTTTGTCTTCACAGACAAACCTTTGCCTCTGAGAAACGAGATCTCTCAGAAAACACATCATACTCCAGCAAAAAAAAGACCTGAGGACTTCTCCAAACTCACCTCTTCCGTGATATTGATACAAACAAGTAATGCATGGATGATTACAGCCGTGGTCAACTAGAGAGGCTACAGTTCAAATAAAATCCTTGTATGTGTAATTCACACTGAGCACCTGGACATCATCTTTTTTCTGCTTCATGATATAGAGACCTATCAATCACAGAAACCAGTCTAAACTGAGACAAAAATAACCTTAAGAAACAGGTAAAACATACCCTGCGCTGAATTTTCAAAGACACGTCACAGCCTGCATTCCTGAACAGCTCCACAGCATCCTTGTGGCGCAAATCCTTCAAGTCTCTGCCATTGACCTAGCAAAAAAAAGAAAACCAGTTGCTGAAGGGCAAAAAGCAAATTTTTAATGATGCAGGCTAGCACAAGGAGATAAAATTCTTCCTTTTTCACAAAATGATGCATTTTGGGCATGATACTATAATCAGCAAGATTCATCCATTCATGTTATAGATGTATTTTTATATGTTGAGAGGTAACATGAGAAACCCCAAGCCACAACACAGAGGTACTGAAAATAATGACCTAGAAGCAAAATCAGAATAGAAGATGACAGCTGTGTCAACAGCAGGCTCTTATACTGTTGCTTCACTGGCAATAAATCAAAGGTGTAATTCTGACAGCTAATGAAAATAAAAGAGCAGTTATAGCAAAATTATTATGATGAGTGTCTTTACCACATTGTTCCTTCTGCTGCTCTACCTTTGAAACCCTTCTGTTTGAAAAAGAGTGGTAAACATACCTTTAAAAGCATAGGGACATAACAAAAGAAAACAAAAGAAGACTTACATATGTTTTGGCAGTCACTTGAAAGTGTTAGCATTTTTTTTAATTTAAAATAATATCGCATGGCAATAGGTTTTATAACCTATTTGTTTTCATTCACTAACTGATGATATCTATCCTAATTTTAATTTTTCATCTCCACTACCCCTAACTGTATCCCCTGAGATCACATCCAGAGCCTCCTTTCTCTTGATATTTAGACTCCCCAAACACAAGTACATAAATATTAAGCTGTCAAGAAAAGATAGGATAATATTCTCTATTTAACTCACTATCACTTTCTGGATCAATAAGAGGCTCCAGCTACTGCAAGGCACTTTGTAGAGGCTAAAAGATTACATGTGGAACATAATAAACAAGTATAAAGTAAAATTAAGGAGTATTAAAAGACTATGTATCACACTAGGAGAGGCTACTCATTCACCCAATCACTTTGTAAATCATATTGTCTTGTATGATTGCCAACTCTTTGAAGAATCAGGGGGACTGAACCTCAGCCATTTTAAAACATCTTACTAAAAGGAGCAGCAGCCTGTTATTATTCTTGATCAGCTGAAATGAAGAGTTTTATAGCCTAAAAATCCCCCTGAGCAAAAGGATCAGTAAAAAAAATGGAAACTTAAGAGATGGAAGACCTTTGTTTACATGTGCACCAATGACAATCCATTGTGAGCAAGAGAAGGTCTGATGGAATCTAAAACTTCTGTGAGGCAAGTCAGAGGAAATATAAATGCAGCACCAAGGGGTGCTTCTGAGACAAATCAAGAAGGCAGAAGAGATGGGCCCATGTGTAGAGGCACTCACCTCCCTAGTGCTCAAAGTTCTACCCAGACCCCCAAGATAGCTCCTCTGCAGAGTGTGTTCAGCATCACCTAACTGGATTCATCAAACCCTCCCTCTCTGTGCACTACGATGGCAAACCCACATTTCATATCACATCACTGATCATCTCTGATCACAGCACTTCAAGAACATATGGGGCGACAGAAGAAAGGGCTTACCGATAAAATTTTATCTCCTTCTTGTAACCGGCCATCAAGGTAAGCTGCCCCATCCTTTTTGATCCGGCTGACATAGATGCTGCTGTCATTGGAAATGTACTGCTGATCTGTCCCACCAACAATGTTGAAGCCCAGCCCTAAGGTAAGCCAAAGAGAAAGCTGATGAGAAAAAGCTCAAAGCTTCAGACATTCTTCCTGTTGTTAGGGACTGCACCCTCCCAGTTGTCCTTTTTTCTCCACCATACTAAAACTCACAGCATACAAATCTGTATTGTCCTTGCCAGCCATCACTGTCTAGAAAAGTTATTCTCATTAAGCTGATCTTGAAAGTAGAAAGGAGACCCTGAATGCTTGAGGGCCCAGAAGCTTCATTCCATAAAGCACCAATGAGCCGTTTCGAGATGGGTGGTGGGGAATACTGAGGGACACGCCATTGTTTTTGAGATGCTGATTCAGCCCTCAGTAGAAATATGCCTCTTCAGCACAACAGGAAAGGAAAAGAACGAATTCTACATTTTACAGGAGGCTATGGTAAATTATTACCTTTGAGCAACAAGAAATCATGCCTGACAAGCGTGTCATGAGCTGGAAAACAGAGTTAGGAAAGGCAAGGAGCATTAGATCCTGTCTACAGATGAGGAAACAGGCAAATGGAGCTGTGCTACCAGCTTGAGGTCACTCAGAGCTCAGAAAGATCCCCTTCCACATCTCAGGAGCTGGAACTGGCATCCTTCACCTCCATGAATAAGATTAGCTTAGATGCAGCTACTTCAAATTGTATATAACCACTTTGTTCTGTTTCAGGGATTCAGAACATGAAAGGAAATAAAGACAAAGTTCTCAGATTTAAAGCAAAACAAAAAAAGAATACACATACATTAAACAGAACTGATGTCCACATTTCTGTTATGTTTCATATTGTTCTTTAAAGTAAGCCTTGATTACAGATCTCTAACTGGAACCAGCTGCTGGATTAAAGTGCAGTTAAAGATTAAGACTTCTTGTTTCACCAAAATTGAGAAGAATAAATTGAATTAAAATTGGAAAACCACAGGTAATGAGAGCACATTACCCACTTTGCATGCAGCTAAGTCTCTCAATAAATAATTATACGTGACAAGGGATGGGAAAGATTCCCTAAGAAGAGGCTTGCAATGAAGAAAGAAAAGTCAAAGAAAAAAAATCACCAAAACAACAAATACACAATCAAAGTAAATGCGGGAGGGGGAGAGGGAACCTTCTTTTTTCTGATATAAACCAGTCATCCAAAACCTCTTGTCAAGAACAGCTGAAGGTGAATTCTCCCCATGTTCAGCCAGGTTGATTTATTTATTTTCTCTTTATTTTTTTTTTTACTTTCTCTCAAAGCTGGGACTCAAAACTCGGAGGAGAGTTGCAAATGAAAGTAAAACCACCTGGTGCCTGCTGGGAAGCAGCACTTTAAATCAGTCATAGAAGATCAAAGGATGTACTAGATGAGTCATGCTATTTTAAGCATGCATCTAAAGCTGGGAAGTAAAGAAATATTAGCAGCAATATTGCCACACCTCCTCCTCTCTCCCCCACCCCCTTCCTGCAGCTTCAGACAAATAAGGAAGAAAATAGAAGAGGCAGCAGGCTGAAGAAACACTGGCATTTCAGCTAGACTATTATCTATTCCAAGAAGGGACAGCTGCGCACAATAACACACCCTTGGGTGGGAATTAAAAAATAAATCTGAAAATCCACAAACATAAAATTATTTGCCATAAAACCAATGACCTGGGAAGAGGGGGAAATCAATACTGCAGAAAGTATGCAGTTTATTCAACACTTATGAAAAAGCCAGAAAGAAGGAAACAGTTTCAGAATACATTCTCTCTCACATATATAAAAAAACCCCTAAATATATATATACATATGAATCACAGAATCATAGAATGGTTTGGATTGAAAAGGACCTTAAGATCAATTAGTTCCAACCCCCCTGCCATGGGTAGGAACACCTCACACTAAACCATGTCACCCAAGGCTCTGTCCAACCTGGACTTGAACACTGCCAGGGATGGAGCATTCACCACTTCTTTGGGCAATCCATTCCAGTGCCTCACCACCTTTACAGTAAAGAACTTCTTCCTAATATCTAACCTGATTTATGTTTAAACCCATTGCCCCTTGAAAACATTCTGCAAGTTTTCACCAACAGTTGGATAAATAATCAAAAGTCACAGCACTGATCAGCAGAGGCAACATGAGATAGAAGCAGATCTTCATGACAAAAAGAAGCAGCAGCTCATGCTAGACCAAGTTAAGTATTCACAGGGCTTATTCACTGTGTATTTCCTTTCCAGCACTTAAACTTCCACTGACTAAAAATATCTCCCCTATCATTCCTTGAGTGCTCTGCTATTCTTCTCCTTCCAGTTCATGCAGCTATAAAAGCAACACAGCAGAACTTGGAGAAAAGCAGCAAGAGGAAGAAGAGAGCACACACTGCTAAATCCCTACAAGGGATCTAAATGCCTACAAGGGACCAGAAGTGAAATAGCAGAGTTTTAAAAGCAGGCTCTGGGCCAAACTGACCCTCCCTGAGGCTACAGACCTCCATATGCCTCATTTAAATCCCTTAAACTTAAAAAATCCCTCAAAAAAGAAATTTACAAAATTATGGTGGGCAGGATTAGGGAACGAGATTACAAATTGAACCAATGAAGCTACTTAGTTTTCCATAAAACCAGAGCTCTCTGCCTAGTTTCAGCCTAGTACTTCAGAAAAAGTCTGAGAGAAGAGACATACACACACTGTCTTGCTTTTGTACATACATTCACCTCCTCAGCAAACTTTTGCTAGAGATATTTAGTATCAGACCTATTCTAAAAAATTGCAGTCAAAACTCCAATTAGAGAGATTCTGGGATTACACTGTGCTTTACAACTAACAGCGTTGTGTTTCTTCACAGAAATGAGTTATAACTCACACAGTAAAAATATCAAGGTTTTAAGGGGCTGTAGGACCTTCAAATCAAGTAACATAGCTAGAAATCTAACTAAAAAGACACAGCCCATCTTAATGATGAGACAAATGGTACTCCTGGCAATAAGATTTCAATAGTTATGGCTGCATTCAAGACTTCTCAGCCCATGACCCTTCAACATCACTTTTCAACTAGCTCAAAATTTTAGGCTCCAAAATGTATGGAAAGAGCTTTCCCATCATAACCAGCTTTCCCATCAGAACCAGCTTCCTTTAGCATAGAATTTTCATTGACAAGCATAGCTTCAACAGCTTGAGCTCAAGGCTGTGCAGGCAGTGCTACACAGCCTTCAGACCGATGCCTACTGCAGTGAGCAGAGAAGGCAGAGGGCTGCCTGCCAGGCTCACCCTTTGGGTGGTATTGCTGACACGGGGCCAGGACCAACCCCAGCCCTGCACAGAACTACCTGCACTCCCGGGAGAGGAAAATGGCACATACATCAACAACGTGGGTGCTGCAGGTCCCCGGGGGACCCGCAGAGCCAAGGCCAGCCAACAGCCGCACCCAGCAGTGGTGCAGACAGAAGCAC
Organism: Coracopsis vasa; assembly: GCA_026283785.1. Lineage (NCBI taxonomy): Eukaryota > Metazoa > Chordata > Aves > Psittaciformes > Psittacidae > Coracopsis > Coracopsis vasa. The sequence continues at coordinate 4,839 of JANHGB010012094.1, read as the reverse complement.
TGCCACGTTTTCTTTCATGCTCATTTTAATTAAACAGCAGGCCTCATGCACCAAAGTGCAGCTCTAGCTCCAGAACCTCGCTGGAGCCTGCTGTTCCTTGGAGTTTGGATTTTGCTCCGGAGCTGTACACTTGGTGCTAACTTGCTGCACTTCTGGAAGTGCCATTTGAATGGCATCATAAATCCTACGAAAATACAACGGTGGACAGGCTCCTGCAGGCTTCCGTGAGAGCACACGCTGCTGTGAAAGGAAAAGCGAAGCCAAAAACATGCCACACGCACTGCCCTGTCCCCACTCCCTCCCAGTCTGCGCTCCTCTCACTCACTGCCCTGAAGCCCTCCCTAATGCTACCCCAAACACCACAACGCTGACAGCATAGGGTATGATCACTTTCACTCATGCTTTTCAAAACGCTCTTATTTCGGGTGTCCCACACGGCTGAGCGCCTGCCACCTCACTTGAGAGCAACAGGAGCTCCCCCGGAGATGGCAGGTCCCGGGAAACCCAGACGTGAGCTGTTCCTCCGTGGACACCGCTCGCAGAAGACAAAGCCTGCCTTAGCCAGCTCCCTTTACGCAGGTCACGGCTCCCCCCGCAACAGTGTGTCCGCCAGGGGCCGTTTCCCCGGGCACGCAGTGGCAGGAGAGGCTGCTGGGACCAGGACCGCTCGGGCTGCCGCGCTGGTGCCGGAGAATGGGCAGTGTGCTCACCGCCGGGACCCACCCGCCACCGCCGTCCCAATGGGGCTAATGTCCCCCCGGCTCCACCGCCGCAGCGCTCCCAAAGCGGCCTCCCCGCCCCGCCGGGGCTGTGCAGGCCTCAGCGCGACTGATCCTGCCCGGGCGCCGCCGAGGCCCCGGGGACGGGCAGCTGCCCCCGGCTTACCCGAGGATCTGCGGGTGAGGTTGATGATCTCCTCGGAGAAGCCGCCGCCGCCCGCCACGCTGCCGTTCATGCTGCGGCCTGAAGGTGAAGTCGGCTCCCGGGGCGGCCGCTTTCGTTTCCTCGGCCGCCGCCGGAGGGCCGCGCCGCGGAGCGCTGGGAGTTGTAGT
>JANHGB010012093.1:0-13004 GCA_026283785.1 Coracopsis vasa | reverse complement strand
GAGCAAGCTGCTCTAGTGGAAGGTGTCCCTGCCTGTGGCAGGGGTTGGAGCTGGATGAGCTTTAAGGTCCCTTCCAAGCCAAACCAGTCTGGGATTCTGTGACAAAACTGTCAGGCCAAATCCTGCAAATCTTCTCATGCCATTAATTCTGCTGGCTCTGCACTGTGTGGCCTCAGGACTTGGGTCCAGATCCATGTAATTATGGCCCTCCAAAGGGCAGCAGCACCTGTAATCATAGGATCACAGAATGATTTGGGTTGGAAGGTACCTTAAAGCTCATCCAGTTCCAACCCCTGCCGTGGGCAGGGACACCTTCCACTAGAGCAGCTTATTAAAGAGAGGGTTAAAGCTAGAAAAATGCACCAGCACTTCCCTGCTTCCTCAATAAAACCTACTGAATGAGATGCTAAACGGTTTTCTTAAGGAGGATGAGATGTTCCTTCTGGGAGATAACTAGAAAAATATGTAAAGAAGAAATAATCTCAAGCACTCAGAGTAGATTCCAACATGGTGTTGACACAGTTCCACAGGGAGCATGGGATGCAGCAGTCCCTGCTAGATCTGGTCCATGGAGAGGCAGTGATGCAAAGGGCTGCAGTGCTGGGGATGCACGTTGCAGTGCCCATGGAGGTCACTCGTGCCCCAAGGAGAAGATTTCACCAAGCATGTCTGTCTTCTACAGTTTCCTCTTTCCACACACAAACCCCTGGAAGGCTACACTTTCAGCTGCAAAACAGAGTATTTCGGTGCAAAGCCCAAATGCTTTGATCTGGAAGTGCTGCTAATACATTACGTGGGAGCTCTGGATGAGCTGCCTCGTGCTTGCTTTTATTTCCTCATGGGTAGGACTTGTGAGGGCAAGTTCCTTGTCCCATGGAGCACCCATAACCAAGACAGGGCAGTGGGGTGCACCCCAGGAGGTGGAGCTACCTGAACCCCAGAGGGATGTGGGTGCTCGGAGGCGATGGGTTGGCCCATCTCCAGGTGCCCAGGCCCTCTTTCTTGGCAGCCCTGGGGATAAACAAAAAGCAGCTGAGATCCCTCCCGTAGTCTGCATTCCTTGTCTTCTCCCTAGTCCTGGCTTGCTCATGGGGCAAGACCATGCAGGTTAAGCATCCTAATGAGAGCGGAGAGAAAGTTCTTCAAACAAAGTGAATTACAGTGGTGAGATCATTTCTGCTTCTGGAAAAGCTCCTTCACAGAGGGCCAGACAAGGAGCAGGATGGGCACAGGGCTGCTCTGGGGGCAAAGCCAGGAAGACCTCTTGAGCCTTGGAGCAAGCTGGGTTTCCCCCAGGGAAAGGTTCCCCCAGCTCCTCCACTGCCAAAGCACATCCTTGTACAAGCTGAGAGTTGCATTTCTCCCTTTACCCCCCACTTCCCAATTTCACAGCAAAAAAATCCTTTTCCTGTTGGTCTATTACAGGGGTTCTGCAGCTGTGGATGTACTGGGAATAGCTGCAAATGAAAGATCCTCGCTGGGATCTGTGCAGGCAAAGCCTTTGTAAGCCTGAAGGCACAGGGGTAGGAAGCCGAGGGATTGGCTTTTATCAGTGATAATACTCATCAAACCTTGTGTGATAAAGAGCATTGCTTGGGTTTCTCAACTAATTTGTCTGTTTACTCAAGAATCTGGTTTAAAACCCTCTGTGGTAATATAATTGCCTGGAGAACCATAATGTAACCAGAAAATGAATCAGAAGGCATTATTTTACAAACCCAGCACTTAACTGCAGGCAGTGGCAATCCGCAGTGGCCCTTTTCATCTGCTTATCTTCATTATGGCATTAGAGACACTGGCTGCTCTGCCAGGCTTTCCCTAACCCCATGCTCACAAACAGCCTCTCTCTTTTTTCCTTTTTCCTTGAGAGAAATGTAGCTTTTTGCTTGTTTCTTAATCTCTAATAACTAAGTCTCAATAATTCTTAGGCTTTTCATGTATTGAAATGGACCTCAGGGAAGGAAGGGGCACGTAGGAGAAGGCTGCAGTTTTAGTTGGTCTTACATTCAGCTTAACACAGCATCACTTGTACAAATGTCATTGATCTATCTGAAGATCTTTCTCCTGGCTGGGCTGTCCCAAGGCACTAAGAACCTTTTCTGTGGTGAAAATAGCTGGGAGCTGCCTGTGCCAGCCAGTCTGCTCATTCCCAAACTGGGCCATCGCTGGTGACAGATGGTATTTGGGAAATTAGGACTTTGTTGAGAAAGGGCAGAATGTTCATGTTCCAGAAGTAATTTTCCCAGCTCCTGACATTATTTGTGGTAACCAGAAGAATATGAAAATACTGAGAAAGGATCTTTAGCATAGGCAAAGGTATTCATAGAATCACAGAGTGGTTTGGGTTGAAAGGAACCTTGAAGCTCATCCAGTTCCAACCCCTGCCACGGGCAGGGACACCTTCCACTAGAGCAGGTTGCTCCAAGCCCCTGTGTCCAACCTGGCCTTGAGCACTGCCAGGGATGGGGCAGCCTCAGCTTCTCTGGGCACCCTGTGCCAGCGCCTCAGCACCCTCATAGAGAAGATTTGTTTCCATGACAGAACCCATTTGGTCTGCAGACGTGTTCAGTATTGTGACCTATTCTCTTCCAAAGGTGGAGGGAGGCAGTGGCAGCTCGAACGAAGCTGAAACGTCAAATGAGGGCATTTCCAGCTGCTCCCTGCTGCACCGATCCAGAAAACAAGCTGAAAGCACTGTCCCCCAGTGCAGAATGGCCTGTAGCCATGGAGAGCTTGTGCAAGAGGATTGTAAACCTGGGGAATGGAGGAAAGCTGGGAGTCTCTTGCACAAGGTAAGGATCCTTCTAGTGACAGCAGTTGGCAGTCTGGTTGGTTTTTGGAAGGTAAGTTCCAAAGAAGCCCTGTTCTTCCATTGCAAATGTTAATGGTTTTACAAAAGTCAGTTCTTAAACAGCCACCAAAAGACACTTTGGGCACAAATGCCGTGACAAAGACTTGAGAACATAACTAAATCCTTCTTCTATTAGCCACCACTTTCTAAAGTGTCTGCAGTACTTCTCAGGTCTTAGTGTTCCTTAAAATTGGTTAAAGTACCTGCTTTACAGCAAAAATTCCAATCAGGTGTCTTTTGTTTGCAGATTGAATTGGATGAGAAACAAGACAGCGCATGAAATCAAAGTTCAGCACTTCTACCAGCAGTTGTTAAGGTATGTTGGTGTTTGATCCTTGTTTTCTTTGTAAGCAAACTGTAACAGAAATGTCACAAGATCAGTAAGGAATGGCAAATCATACTGGAGTGTCCACTGGCATTAAGGTATCTGGTCCTATTGCCATGGGTGTAAACTTAAGGAACTGGTAGGTATTATGGGTTTTTTTGTACCTGGATAGGATGGAATATAAGAGGAGAGGAGTAAATGAACTCTTACCAGCCTGGCAGTGCAGCAGGAGATCTGCTTTCTCATGGCTCATCATGCATTCTGTGGTCTGTGTGTTTATTAGGGTAGGCTATTGAAGCAGTGTGGAAGTGGAGCATTTCATATGTGGTCCACAATCCCCAAACCAAGGCTCATGTATCAGATTTAGCAGCTGCAATTCTTGAAGGCATCTGGTCTGTGGTGAAACAGATGGGCAATACATCTAAGGAATTGGCTCTAATTTTGGACTGTTTGAACTGGACAGTAGCTACTTCCAGTATTGCAAGTTACAGTAAAGAACTCAGGTTAGATTTAAGGATGCACTGGAACAGGTTGCCCAAGGAAGTGGTAAATGCCCCATCCGTGGCAGTGTTCAAGGCCAGGTTGAACAGGGCTTGGAACAACCTGATATAGTGTGAGGTATCCCTGCCCATTACAGGGGGTTGGAACTGGATAATCTTAAGGTCCTTTCCAACCCAAACCATTCTGTGATTCTATGATGAAAAACATTCCCAGGTGTGAATGAGCACTAAAGGGGTGTCTTTTCACCAGTTTCTTTCTCTCTTTTTAAGTGATTTAGCTTGGACTCCCCTGGATCTTGTCTCATTAATCACTGAACATACTCCACTTCAACAAGAACAGGTTTTTTGGAAGGTGATACTGGTTTTACCAAATGATGATGAATATGTGGAGGATGATCCCAGCAGGTAAGTAAAAGAAGCAGGTTGCTGGGTCCCTTTCACAAACAAGACAGTCACACAGAGAACAGTAGTAGTATACAGTCCTTGATGTGTTCTTGTTATTACCCTGTACCATGTGAAATTTCCAGGTTTTGATGTTTTGATTTGTGTTGTTTTTCTCCAGACTGCTCTAAAAGAACATAGCTCTAACTTATTGCAGTGGTCTGGAACTTCTCTTGACATTGTTAGCTGAATCCCTTTTACTCCTACTGAAAACAGAACCCCTTGAAATATATAGCAATGTAGACAATTTCAGGACATTTAATAGCTATTTAGTAAAATCCAAGCAATATGAAGGTTGGGGTCATGAAAGATTGTGGTGTTGGAGGGGTGTTTGGTGCTTAAACTCTTTCTTGTTTGCCAGGGTATTGGTGGATTGGTTGAAAACCAAGTTTATGGGAGACAAAAGCTGGAAGAGAAACACTTCACATACAGAAGGTAGAATTCAAACACTGACATTATTTAGCTCACCTGGCATGCAGGGGAGCAGAAGTATTAAAGTCAGTGTGTGTGTTAAGGTAAGTAAGAACAATTTCCTGATACCTAACAGGCTGTAAAAGCAGAGTGTGCTCTTTTCCAGTAACTTTTGGGTAGAAGCTTTTCATCCTGTGTCCTGTCAGGTGGAGGGAGATGATGCTGGAGGGGTGGGATCATTGACAAGATCTGAAAAAAGATGGATTTTTCTTTTCCTTGTTTCCAATCAACTGAGTAAATACCTGCCTAAACCCACTGCAATACTTAGAACCTCAATCAGCTCTATTCCTGATGCCAAAGCAGGTGCTGCAGTTCACTTTTGTGCTCACCTGCATCTATTTGACCCATCTCATTGTCTTAGGATTTGCAAAGCTCCTGGTAATGAATGTCAAACCTGAATGCTAGTGATAATAAACTGCAGATTTTGGTATGAAAATACCTTTGTTTGGCTACGTTATTGTTACCATCTTTGTTACTTGTATAGGTGGCCTATGGCGCGCTCTCTAACTCTGAGCTTGATGCAGCTGAGATGCAAAAAGACTTGCTTGGAACCAGTGGTCTCATCCTTCTCCTGCCACCTAGAGTTAGGAGTGAAGATGTTTCAGAAGATGATGTTTATTGGCTTTCAGCTTTGCTGCAGTTGAAACAATTGCTTCAGGCCAAACCTTTCCACCCGATAGTTCCACTGGTTGTTCTAGTCCCTGGTCAGGGAGATGAGGCCATAGAGAAAGAAGTAGAAGAAGGTATGTAATTATTTCTGTGTCTTGTAAAAAAGCAATGTGAATGTGTCCTGGGTTGAGTTGTAGCAGTTATTTTTCTCCTATGTTAAGGGCTGCCCCAAGTAGAACTATTGCAGTCTCTCAAGTACATCATCTAGTAAAGGTGGAAGGCTTTGCAAGAAGTTCTGAGGCCTTAAGAACTGATCAATATGGAAAGATATGAACTTTCTTTTGGCTTCCCGTTTTCCTTTGCACACAGTATTTGATCCTGGGTGTTTGTGGGCGAGGAAGGAGGAGGGAAGTGATGCTGTGAATTTAGGCAGAGTGTATGGTCAGAGGAGGTGTGTTCTTTTTCTGTGTGTATATGGCAGGTTTTCTTCTTTTTAAGGTTTGATGCTGCAGGACTTGATTTCAGCCCAGCTTATTTCAGACTACACCATTGTTGAGCTCCCAGCTTCTATCAATGACTTACAAGGCACCACAAGGGTAAGAACAGCAGCTCACATAAAGAGATAGTTGGTTTATCATTAACCTCTCAATTCCTAATGCCTTAGAAGGAATGATTATGTTCTCAGTAGTTTAAATTGCTCTCAGTCCTAAAATACAAAGGACCATTTGTAGCTCTTCTGGCTGCTGTGAGTTCACCACTATTTTTCCATCTGGATGGATGGGACTAAGGGATGCCCCTGATGCCCCTGTCCTCTCACATATGTGAAGGATTGTATGTACCCTGACAGCCTCCAGACACCAGCTTCTCCCCTTGTCCTTCAGTTTGTTGTGTGCTTGGCAGTAGTGGCCTGGAGAAGACTCAAAAGCCCATGGTGGAAAATGATACTGAAGTCTAAAAGAGTTTTGTGGATGGTTTGGAAAGGTGAGAGAGGATAATGGCCAAGAGCAGCCAAAGCAGCTCCAGCCCTGTATTCCCTTCTTAAGGTATCTGAAGAAGGTTCCTAAGAAAGAAAGAACAAGCCAAGCCCAGAGTGATTCCCCCCACAAACCCTCACAGCTTGCATCTCTCTGCAGTTAAAGGACTGCCAGGATCAGACAATGGCTTCTTTGGATATAGTCCAAATCCTCCCAGATAAGTTTTTGACAGCCCCAGTGTCTTGCAGTAGGGAATTCCACTGCACTTGGGGTGAGCAGCCTCTTTCTGTTCCTGAGCCTGCTGCACATGAATTTAGTTTGTGACCACCAAGTTGGAGAATTATTGTTGCAAATATTGGGATAATGAGAATTGATTTGTTTGTATTTTGCTGCGTAGTCTCTTGAACAGTGTTACATGGGCAGTGTTCAAGGCTATGTTGGATGGGACATGGAGCAGCCTGGTCTAGTGAAAGGTGTCCCTGTGGCACCTGGAACTGGATGATCTTGAGGTCCTTTCCAACCCAAACCATTCCATGATTCTCCATCAAACTTAGGGTAGTAGGATTGAATCCTTTGTGTCCCGATCACTGCAGAGCAGTTTCCAACCACCCATGTTTTGTGTGTCGTAGATCTCTGCAGCTGTGGGCTGGCTGGTTTCCCAGTGCCCTGAGTCTCTTGAGCTCTGCAGTCAGACCCTTCAGGAGTACATTGAAGATGGGATTGATGGTGAATTTGGGAAGCGCTTCTACCATGACTGGAAGGAGAGGCGGTTAGCTGGCCTGCCATCTCAGGAGCCTGGGGTCATCATAGAGCTGTACAACAGCGTGCTGCAGTTCCTTTCCGATGTGGCATCCTCAGAGCACCTTTGTGACTTGTCTTGGCCTGTTACTGAGTTTTCAGAGCCTGGGGGTAACAAGCAGTTGCCCCACCTGCAGTGGAACACGACTGATCACCTGGCCTGGCTGAAGAAGGCTGTGCTGTCCTTCCAGATCCCATACCTAGATCTGCCTCCATTAGGTGGTATGTACTTCATGCTGCAGTAGCGTTCTCTCGGGTGTGCCTGTGCTATGTTGAACTACCAGCTTGTAGAGTGGGTAGTTTGGCTTAGTCACAGATTCTTGCCCATTTACTTTGTTGGTTGGTTTGCTTTGCTTTTTCCATAGCTCCTTGGCGTCCTGTTTGCCACATGATTTTTCAGTATGTGTCTCAGATTGCAAGTTCTACCCATACCCAACCACTGATCCAGTCTCAAGTGGAGAATCTGCTGAGCAAAACTTACCAGAAGTGGAAAAACAGAACATCTGGGCAGTCTGATGAAGATGGACCTTCTGTTGAAGAGGTCCCTTGGGATGATATCTTGTTAGCCTGCATTGATCATAAACTGAGAGACTGGAAACCACCCAAACTGCGTATTAATCCAGGTATTGTATGTCCTTCTACAACATGGATGATACTTCTTGCAGAAGAGTGTTTAATAACTTGACAGTGGTGCCTTTACATGTGGCAGGGAGAGAGCTGTGACCTTCCTGTGCTTACTGCACTGTCTCCTCTTTGGAATGTGTGTTTAGTGTTGATTATGATTTGACTTGAGCTTGTGATTAAGGAACTCTCTCTCTCTATGGTCACAGTCTTTCAACCCAGTAGGAGAGGGTTTATATTCAACCTAAGGCCAAGAATTGGTCCTTTAGAAGTCAGGTAAGCTCAGGTCAGCTGAGCTGGCAGCCACCACTCTTAATGAGCACTTCCATGGGTTAATGAAGTTTGTCTTGGGTTTGTTTGCTTTCAATTTCAAGTGTGGGTTGGCTTTATTTTGGTGCCCTGTTTGGCTTAATTGTAGGAAGCTTCTTTAAATGAAATGACTGCTTAACCTTGAAGTGAAACTTAACCTTACTTAACCTTAAAGTGAACACGACACTTGGATGCACTGGAATTTTTTTAGTGACGATAAAGCAGCATTTTACAGTGTTTCCCGGGAATCTGGTATCTGTTGGAACAATAAATCAGCTCAAGAAAACTCCTTTTTACATGCAGATTGCAACTTACAGCTGCTTGAAAATGAACACACAAATGTTTCTTCAAATTGGCTTAATACTGAGTTTCTCTTCTGAAGGGGGGAAGTCTGTTCTAATATTCAGTGTTGGCTTTGGGTTTACTCACAGAAGCAGTAAGTGAAGATGGTCAGATTCGTGTGTACTTCTTCAAGGAGCACTTAAAGAACTTCACTCTCCCCTTTTCATGGGAACAAGCCAGGCTGCGCACGCAGGAGGAGATCCGGCAGAGCCACATGAGGTGAGGAGCATTCAGCTCTCCCTTGTGCCATCAACCAGGGAGGCTGATGGGGGCCTCTGCAATGAACATAGAATGCCCTCACAATGCTGAAAACCAGCCTATGGCATCCCCCCAGGATGTGCTTTGTGCATCTTGAAACGATGTCCAAGGGTGTGCTGAAACGGGTGTAAGTAGAGTTTATTTCCACAGGGTTACTCAGCTCTCAAGGAAATGGATTAGTTGAGGAGTGGTTTAAGTGTTCAAAGTGCAAAAATCCTGCCAAAGAAAACACTGCTGAGGCTTTAGAATTATAGCCTTGTAGTCTAAGCACACAAAGTGTGGAGGGAAAAATAGTATGATGTTGGGGAAGAGCATAGGAATGAATCACGAGCATGTGCCCTTACAGCCTGGACCTGACAGCTCAATTACATGTTAGATGCTTTGCAGACTTACTCTTTGGTAATTACATGTTAAATTTTGCAGCATTTTGAATTCAAAAGGGAGTTTTGTCCCCAACTTGTGGGAAGACATGAGGAAAATCCCACTGCTGAGAGAAAATGCTAGTTGGGGGCAGGCTGCCTTCGAGCTGTGTGGCATTAAAGCATTTGAGATCCCAGGAGTCTAGCTCACTTCCTTAGCTTTGTTCAGAGAGAAGCCAGGCTCTCTTCCTTGTTGGAAGCTTAGGTGCTGCTCTGCTGTGTAGCAGAGATATGGGGTAGATACTTTGGGGTGAATCTCAGCCCACTATCAGGTTCCTCTCAAATCCCCCACACAGGAGGTTGTTTGTTGGACCCTGGCACAAGGGAATTATGTCTTCAAATGATCAGTTCTTACTTCCTGCCATTGCCAAACTTCAGTCTAATGGGGAAAATTAAAAACCAACACACTGATACCAACTTCTGTGCTTTTGTTTGGTTTTGTGGTCTTTCCCCCTCAGGTCAAGGGTGAAGTCTCCCATCTCTTTTAAGAAACCATACAGCTTCTCTATGATGCCAGGTCAATATGGTTCTGGCATGAGCATGCTGCCGGGGCAAGAAAAGAGTGTTCCCAGTTTAGATGAATTCACAGGCACTGCCTCAGCCCAGGAGCTTCTCCCACAGCGTTTGTTGGCACGGTTGCAACAGGAGAAGATGGAAAGCAGAAGGTAAGTTCCTAGAGCAGCATCCTTTCAGCTCCAGCCAGGGTTGTAATCAATTCTAAGTTGTAATAGGAAGCTGAAGTCTGACAGTGCTAGGAAACAGCCTTAGACTGTGTCCAGTTTCATCTAATTTGACCAAGCACGTCAGTGCTGTGCAGTTCCCTGCTAGCTTCTCTTTGCACCACAGGAATAGTCCAGGAAACTGGAAACCTGTGATCAGTGAAGCCACCAAACCTAAAGCAGTACAGTGTGTACAGCAGTCTGTGTCCTGCAGTATCACAGATGTCTGTAAAGTCCTCTTTGGGATGTCAGTTTGGTGCCTGTAGCAATGCAGATCACAAAGCTGAAGAACTAAAGCTTTTGAGGTTGGCCCAAGGGTTTCTTGTCTTCTCTGCCTTCCCCATCAGTTGTTTGTCTTCAGGATATGTGGGTCCTTTCTGTACCACAACCTTTTACAGGTGGGTATTCATCATAGCAGTTAGGTATGTCTTGACTGTGTTGGAAATGACTGTGAACATCCGATCCTTCTTGCAGATACTTCTGAACCCAAAACTGTTGGTTAACCGGCTGGTTACAAGAACAAAACCAGGCTGAAATCTGACTGGTGCTCTCCATCTTTCTGTCCAGGTTTGAGGAACAGTTGCACCAATATCTAGCTGAGGACATCAAGCCCCTTGGTGATTTCTTAGGTCTTCCTCTCTACCTGCCACAGTCTCTGGTCTCCACCCCAAATGTCACCTGTCCATTGAGGAAGAGTCCTGTGTCATCATCTCCTCAAGAGGTAAGAAAGGGTGGTGCTGAGATTTAGCTATAGTTCTAAGGAGTGCAGGTGCCAAAACTACTGTAGTTGCAAAACCTGTAGTGGGAATTATGTTGGCCTGCTCCGTTGGGTAGACTTGGGAAATAAAGAACTGAAAAAGAACACCTTGGAAATCACTTCTTTCCAGGGGGGGAATGCTTTCTGCAGATCTGGGATAAGAATTCTTCATAGGTATTAATGTTTGCTGCTGGCAGTCATAACACTGTCCTTTGTGGTGCTGCACTTTAACTTAAGGAAAATCACTGCTGTGGGTCAGCTTCCCCCAGTTAAAGGAACAGGAATAGAATGTGTTATTTTTGCTTCACCTCCTCAGGGGTGAGAGGTGCTGACCTCCATGGTTGTTCTCAACAATGGGGGAACAGCCACTGAGCTGAGTTCTCTGTTGGTACTGGGTAATGTTTCTTTCTTAGTCTCATCTCTCTTCCTTCTGCCCAGGCTGGGAATCCAGAGGGTCACAAGCCTTTGGTGGAGGAGCTAAACCCCACACTATCAGACAGACTGAAAGACTTGCAGCGACTCCTCAGAGCAAACAAGGAGGGTGAAGTTGCCTCTGAGCTTCACTTATCTGCTCTGATGGACATGGTGGATACTTGAGAAGAGCGAACATGTGCAGACCAAGAGACTCAGTAAAGAAATCCAGGTCTGGGTGACTGAACAGGCAAGCTCCTGGGTTTGTCCTTTTGGGAGAAGAACACAGCACATGGGGGGCTTGGGTCCTTCTGACGTGGCTGCCTTGCACTGAGCTGGCATGCTGTGGCTCATGTCACCCTTTGGCTCACTGCTGAGCTTTGGCTGGTCTGGAACTCTTCCTTTTCTGCTTCACAGGCATGGAGAGGAGGCAAAAGCTTTTCTTGGAAGGCCTTAAATTGACACTTAGTGGTGATTTCTTGTTGCCAGCTCTCATTGTGGGTAAACTTCAACTATAAGGTAGGAGGAGCCTCTGGGAGCATCAGAGGCAAATGCTCTCCATAGACACAGTCCCCAAGTTCTTGTCCTGGCTTGGTGATTGCTTGTTCCATGCAGAAGCTGCCTGCAGCAGCACTGTGGTTTGATAGTTGCTGCTTTGATACCCAGAGATGTCAATACTGTCATTCTCAAGTCAGTGCAGCACTGCGGCTGTGTTTTGTACTTGGTGATGCTCAGTGCAAATCCAGAAGGGTTTTTTGTGCTGCTGGGCCCAAGTTTGATGGCATTGAATATCTAAAGCATTAAAACCATCTGAGTTGCTTATTGTACAGATGAGTTGTCATGCTGGAAAGTGGGACACTTCCTTCAGCAAGGAAACACCTATGGAGAACTGACTTTTCTTGGTTTGGAAGAGCAGATTACCCGCATTCTCCATTAAAAATCTGGGGCTTTGGAAGGTGAACACCTTTGGTTGGATTTGACTCCCAGTACATAGTATGAAGCCTTCATGTCTGCAGTATTCCTGTGCGAGTCATGTGGTTTTATTATTACAATATGAGGGGTTTCTCAGACAACCCCCTGCCTGGTGAAATACAGATGACCACAGCTTTGGCAGTAGCACTGATTCTCTGCCCTGCCAGAGACCAGTTGTCTGATTTGCTTCTAATTTCATTTGAAATGCTCAGTAGTCCACATCTGTCATCTGCCTTCCAAGAAAGTAATTTTATAGTTGGTTTTCTTTTAATAGCATTTGTATTATTTCTCCTTAGCCTAGAATAGCAACAGTAGATCAATATGAAGTTGAAATGTTGCTTTGAGACTGTTCATACTACATGATACTTGTGTTGGCTGAGTTGTGTTAACTTTGGTGACAGGGGAAGTGGAACCAGAGTGATGCTCTTGGCTGTGTTTGACCCCAGTACTGCTGCTGCTGGTCTGAATTAAAGCTCTAAAACCCCAACAGCATTTGGGGATGTGGTTCACATATCTGATGTAAATGTGTTTTGTACCTAGTAAATTTTGAGTGGCTTGAAATGGGCTGTTGCCTTGTTGCTGTGCAAAAGCTCCTGGTACAGGCTCTCAAAGGGTGTTGTGGATGATGCTACTGTTGTAAAATGTGAATCACAGAGTGGTTTAGGTTGGAAGGGACACACAGGGCTGGGGCAAGACCTGGCGTACTCTGATGGTGCATTCCCAGCCCAGCCCATTGCATTGTTCACTGCTCTGGGAAGGGAGCATTGTCAAACACAGGGCAGTATTGGGGTATTAGCAGGGAGATGGGGATGGGATGAAAAGAGCTCTGGCCCCTCCTCATAGACACGCAAGAGAAAGACCTGAGCACTGGGGCATCCAGCCCTGCCTCTTGGCTCTGTTACCTGGGTCTGATGGCAGGTATCAGCTCCTCCACCTCCACACCATGGCAGCACCCTGAGCAGTGTCACAGCAGGTCGATAGCTGGACCCTGAGCCTCACTGTCCCATAGCACTGCCTGCAGGAGGGTGACCCCCCTCCCTGGGCCAGCCCCTGACCCCAAACCCAGCGTCCACTGAGCCTGACCCCATCATAGAGCCATGGAATGGTTTGCGTTGGAAAGGGCCTTAAAGCTCATCCAGTTCCAATCCCGTGCCACGGGCAGGGACACCTTCCACTAGAGCAGGTTGCTCCAAGCCCCTGTGTCCAGCCTGGCCTTGAACACTGCCA
>JANHGB010012092.1:0-19145 GCA_026283785.1 Coracopsis vasa | reverse complement strand
TCCATCCCTGGCGATGTTCAAGGCCAGGTTGGACAGAGCCTTGGGTGACATGGTTTAGTGTGAGGTGTCCCTGCCCACGGCAATGGAGGTTGGAACTGGATGATCTTAAGGTCCTTTCCAACCCAAACTATTCTATGACAGATCTCAAACTAAACTATGACAGATCTCCTGTTCAAAAGGTGTATCGATAGATCCAATAGTGCCCTCTTTTTATGGGAAGATGTGTTGAGAGCATCTCTGCTGAGCTTTCTGGACTTCACAGGCATAAAAGGAGATGCATATTCCCTCTTTTCCTGTGAAAGTTGATGGCCTTTCAGTGTGAAATACCACACAGGGTTTATTTTTGATGCCCTTTGAATGTTTTGTGCCAGCCTTGTTCAGTTTGCCTGCATAATTTTTAATAGGCAGTCCTTGAGGTTGGGTTGGGGCTGAACCATCTTGTTGGCAGCCTGAGCGTTCCCTGTTGACTTCTCTCTTCTTTGCCTCGTGCATCTCTAACAGTCTGGAAGGGGAGCGTGTCGAGAGGAACTCTGAAGCAATGTTATATTTCTGGAAAGGGGAAATAAACTTGCAATTATTCTCAGCCATTATTTGTCACGTGAAGAATGTTACATGCTAATGGCTGCAGATGGTTTAGACAAAAACTGTACGCACTGAAAGCCCTCTTCATTGGAGCTCTGGTTTGCTGTCATACATTATGCTAGAGCGGAAGAGGGTTTGTTCTGCCTGCAGCTATGTATTACCCTTCCTTGCTGTTGCTAGCACAGACTTTGTTAATATGCATCTGGCAATGGTTAAAATTTTCTCCATCAGTGACTTCACTTTATCCCTCCAGATCAAGGATTCTCCTAAGTTAAAGCAGGTAAGGACATGGGTACACAGGAGGCTTTGGTACCTTTAGGAAGGCAGATGTGAAGGAGGCAGCATTGTGGTTGTGGTCTCGTATTTTTGTGCTCTTGTTAAAGCTCAGGATCAATTTTTACGTTAAGATGTATTTATGTCTGCATAAGCGTATTGTGCCTCTGTGTGTGCGTGTGACTGTAGACACAGTGATTGCTTCATACTGTGGAATAGTAAACCAGCCCTATAATGTGCTTATGTGTTCTGGCTTATTCATCAGAACCAGCAGAGGCAGCTGTAAAGTGTTACTTTGAATTACAGTTTATACAGTAAAAATGAGAGAAGGTTGCATTTGATAGAAATTAGTCTGTTCAAATAACACCAAGTGAAGAAGGAAGGGTGAGAGGGTGGAACAGGAGCTGGAGTTCAGCGCTCCTGAGGTGAGGTGAGTGATCAGGAAAGACTTCCATGGACTGGTTTGGTCTTGCCATTAATCACATTCCCCATAGATGTGTCAAACAAATGGATGTGCAGGGATGCAGTTGGGTAACTATGCTCATGAGTTGCTTTTCTGTACTGCAACATTAACGCTCATTGCTGTGACGTCTTATTCAGTGATGCGCTATGTTCGTATCACCAGTGGGCACTCTCTGTGGGGACTTTGGAAGTTGGGAAGGTGTGGAAGGCCCTGTGGAAATCCCAGATTGCAGTTTTCTAGGTGCTGATACCCGAGTACAGTCAGCTCTGTTCAAAGCCATGGTTTTCTTTTACCTGTTATAAAAGGGGTGTTGCTTCTGACAAGAAGGCTTGTAACACTGTCGGAAGGTGACCTGGCTTGATAGTCAACTGTCTGGCTAAAACTAGGCATGAGAGAGCAGTATATGGGCAGCTAAAGCTGCTTGAATGGTCACTTGCTTTATGGGAGAAAAGAGTTTTGAAGAATAAGCCTTTATTTGGCGGAATGATTTTATCGGAGCATTGGAGGCAGGATAATGGGATGAGATGAAATAATCTGACTGGCCTGGAATAGCCCAGCTGCTGCAGTTTTGCATCTGATTATGTGTTTCAAACTAAGAGATTTTACTGTTTCCTTTGAGGCAATAACTGTGACTGTTTATGTGGAGAGCTGGCCCTTACCTTGTCTTTCTCTTCCTCCACAGGTGCCTGGCACACTGAGCCTATTGATCTGTGTAGGGTTTGTGCTGTGGTCCATTTATTGAAGATGTGAAGCAACGGCAAGTCTGAGGTTGGAATTACTGATAGACTGGAGAAAATCTGAGTCCTTGTGATGCACATGGACATGCTGGATTATAAGTAATTCTAGCTTTTCGCCTCCCCTCCTTTCCCTTCACTCAGCTATCTCAGGGTTCATAGAGATTTCAATGGTTCGTGTGCCTGTAAGTTTGGAACAGAAGTGACCAAAAATGGGGGACCAGCAATTGTATAAAACTAACCATACTGCCAACAGCAATGAGAACTTGTACTACCAACAGCACCAAATGAACTCGCTTCCATCTCTAAATCATAGCTATGGGACGTCTGTTCTGGATGCTCCCCAGGCATCCCCTCTCTCCCCACAGTTTCCCCAAGATTCAAGAGACAGTATAGCTTTGCCTGTAGGTTCAAAAAGTCTTGGATCGATGGATACATCCAGACAAACTACTTGGACACATTCTGGCTCAGGAAACCACGTCCCAGTGAGGAACAGTCTGAATAATCCAAGCGCAATGTGGAGCCCCCTCGGGCAGGGGGAGTCCCACGATGGGTACCAATATTCCTACTCTCAACCCAGTGAAAACCGGTCGCAAAAGATTACCAGTGGGGTCCTGCATAAACTGGACTCCTTCACGCAAGTGTTTGCCAACCAAAACCTGAGGATCCAAGTGAACAACATGGCTCAGGTTCTGCACAGCGAGGCTTCGATGGTGGAGAGCTCTGGTGACAGCGCGCTGCGGCAGCTGCTGTCCCAGAAGCCAGCAGTTGAGCAACAGCCCGTAACTTCCAGTGTGCAGCGATACCAACCGGTGCCGCAGCAAAGCCACCAGAGTTTTGCAAGCACGCAGCAGAAGCAGCAGATGCAAGTCATGCAGCACCAACAGTTGTACTACGACTACCAGCAGCATTTATCACAGATGCAGATGCACTCTGCCTTCCAGCAAGGACAGACGCACGTTCAGCAAATGCAGCCCCAGCAGCTCTTACCGCAGCAGATGCAGCACTTGCAGCAGGCTCAGTACTACGCTCAGCCACAGCAGGGACATCCTCGGCTCTCCATGCAGGAGATCCAGCAGCAGCAGCCGGCTCGGCAGCAGCAGCAGCGGCACTGCCCGGTGCCAATAGCTCAGTATTACCAAACACAACCTGTCATGCAGCAGTTACAGCAACAGCAGCAACAGATGCAGTTGCCGCTTCCTCCGTATCACAGGGAACCTGATGCAAAGACTATGCACGACTCACAGCAGTACTCTCAGGATCCCAGTCATCCTGTGCAGCTTATCCAGTTGGGAGCAGTGCCTCAGTATTGCTACCAGGATCCCCACGAACAGTACAGGCACTTGTACCCGCAGAGTCTGCTGCAGCAGCAGGACCAGCAGAAGCAATACCCGGGTGAGAGCAGGGTGCCAGCTCTGAACTCCCATGTCGGCCTCACTCCTCCAGAGAGCGCGGAGGATGCCCCACGGCAGGAGATGAACTCTGTAGGTAATGCTGTCCCTCATCGAACTCTTTTGCCACCCTCGGGAGTTCATCTGAACAACAAAAGCTCTCAGCAAGACTCTCCCAGCGCCGCTTGGCCTCAGGTAGGTAATGGCTTAGACCCGTGTTTTGTGTAACAGCAGCAAGGTGTGGAAATGACGCTGCTGCAGGAGAGCCAGGAGGTCAGGATGTGAGCTGTGATCACTGGCATGTTGTGGGGAGCTGCATTAAGAGACTTCTCCTGTCTCCATCTCTGGGTTCACTCCGGGCTGGTGGCACCACAGGGCTGCTGCTTCCCTCTGGAGGGGCTTTGGGAAGTTCTGCCTCTGTTTCTGGGGAGGAGGGGCCCAGTTACAACCAGTGCTTCTGCTCATTTTTCAACACCCGAGGGCTGGATTGCTCAGGAGCAGTCAGACAACAGCCTCTTGCCAGAAGTAACACTTCTGGGTCAGAGCAAAGGCTTCCAACAGCAAGCGAGTGTAAGAAAGTGCTCACAGAGGCACTGATTTGGTAGAGCTGTTGGAAGGCGCTCAGCTCAGAGGCTTTTCATATTAGTAAACTCATACACCAAATGCAGCCATTATGTTGTGGGGACCTTCATTTCTGCAGTCCTGTTTTCCTGAAAAAGGCTTTTCTCTCTTTTTCCCCCTCTTTTCTCCTCCTTTGCTCGCAGGTGCCGCTGTCAGATGGCAGACTGCAGCCCCTGTCCCCAGAACAAAGGTATTTGAACAAGATTACTTTAGTCCTTTTAATTTAAGTATGAGAAATACAAAGGAATGCTGTGGTGTAGAGGGAGGGAAAGGCACTTTGGCCACTGTTCCTCTACCTGAGGCTTGTTTAGTTCTGTGCTTTGTGAATTTAAGTTTGTGTGATTTCCACCGTCCCCCCAGCAAGAAAATCAGTTCTTTGCTTTGTGTCCCATAGAAAAGAACCAAAGGAAGAGCAAAAGCAGGGGAGCAGTTTGCTCTCAGTGTTGCATTTGTAAGAGAAGGGATAATGTGTGGTTTGGATTTGTATCTTTGGCATCAGGGATCTTCTGTTTAACCTGCAGGGCTCAGCTCTGAAGGGCTGAGGTGTCCTCCAGCACAGTTTCCTACCATGAGTAGGCACACTTGTTAAATGCTGTCATGAGTGGGGAAATGTAGGTCTGACACGATAGATCCTGTGGGTTCCCAGGGGTTTCCATACTGAGGCCACATTTTCATGAGTGTGGCCTACTCTAAACTTGCCTTCTCTCCATCTTGGGGGCAGCTGATCTAGGTTATTGTCCCCATACTCCACAGCAGTCACCCTGTGCGTACTCGTGGCTTTATAACCATCGAGCTGTAAAATTTTATTGACTTCCTTGACTAAAACTCTTCTTTTTGCAACAAAGGGACCGTGCCAAACTAACGTCTCTTCTTCTGTTCCATGCTAAAACCAAATGAAACACAAATAGTGGCCAGAACAGAGAAACACTTCCTGAGAGAGCCGATGCGAAGAACAAACTAATGTGTTCAATATGCTTGAAGGAGTTTAAGAGTTTGCCTGCTCTAAATGGTCACATGAGGTCTCACGGAGGAGTAAGAGCATCTCCTAACTTCAAACAGGTAGCAGTCCGGTTTACTTCAGTATTTGGCACTCTCCTTTCCATGTTTGCTTGCTTTGCCATGCTTTGCTTTGCTGTCAAAACTCGTTCCTTCTCGGCGCTCTTTTGTTATGTCATACCCTGTGTAAGCAGAAAAGGACATGAATCTGTTAGTCTGTAGGCCAGAAGTCTTGCTTTCAAGCCCGAAGCGGTGATGGAGGACAGAACAGAGTTTGTCCCTCTCTGTTTCTTTGCATGTTACAAGAACACCCCACAGAATCAGTTAGGAACATCAAATTTTTCCCCCTCCTGTTTGCTTATTACATTAGAAATATCAGGAACATCGAGTCTTCCTTATTTTCATTTGGACTACTTGGATGACTAAGGAATGTTAATTGGAAGCCTTCCCAGGCTTTAGTTGGAGGAGCAGGATTGTTGAATCTTTGACAGCTTTCCTCCCAAGTGTTTTGGTCCTATAGGTATCAACAGATACCAAAGCAAACCTGTGGGTTTGAATTGTTCTGCATACAAAGAACTTGCCCTGTCAGCTGGTTTTTCTCTGTCCTGGTATTTGATGAATTTTGTCCTAACTGGGAATACCACAGGAAGGCAAAGAGCCATCAGCGTTACACCATCTGCGCCTTTGTTTTTAGGTGGGGGATGGAGAAATCTGTCTTTATAGTGATAAAAAGAGCACGTGTTTATCTCCCCTCCTGCAAGTTATCTTGTGAAGATGCTTCATGTGGTTATTTTCCACCGAGGCTGAAGCCTGTGTAGGAGTCACAAGTAATCCACCAACTTTGTTCGAGGCAAACAGAGTCCAGGGAGCAACACCGTTGTGTGTTTTGTAACCCTGGCCACTACTTTTGAGCCACGGTGCATACCCTGTGTAGTGTGTCCATCCAGAAGTAGCCTCCTCACTCGGGCTGAAAGCCTTTAATTGTCTGTACAGGATGAAGGAGAGAACCCACCACAGCAGCCGCTGCCTAAAGAGGTGGATAGCCTCGCACCCATCGTCATGCCAGTGTCTGTCCCTGTAAAGCTTCTGTCGCCTGAGCCCAGCACGCAGCCCTCTGCCAGCACTGCCACAGTCAGAGACAAGCCTGCCAACCCTGTGTCAGATGATGAGATGCCCGTGCTCGTGAAGATGACTTACTCGCCACCGTGCAGTCCAAAAGTGGCCAACCCCTGCTCATCCTCTGTGAGTGCTGCGTTTCTTGCCACTAACTGTGCTGTGCCTGTTAAATCCCTTTGCTTATAGTGCTGCTACTTCCTAAAGCATCTCTATTCTAGAACATGTTCCAGAGTCTTCACGGTGCCCAATAAGCACAAAGGGCCTGTAGCATCACAGCACTTCTTCCCAGGCCATTTGAAAATGTTAATTTTCCCTTTCCTGGGGAAATAGAGACCTCAGTTGAAAAGGAATAATTTGCAATTGGAATGTAGTATTCCTTTATCCCACTAGAACAAAGGGATTTAGTATCTTTTGACTGGTTTTGGTTTGGTTTTTTCCCTTTTCAGGCTGCTTTGGTTTTATGTTATTGCAGTTTTATTTCTTCCTGGTGTTTTTTAAAGGCAGATCTGTGTGCTTCTCATTTCAGCCCAAGACAGGAGGGCACTGAGTAGTGCTTACAGTGTGTGCTCTCAACCAATATGAAGTAATTTTCCCTTTCTTTCTGCATGCATCAGATCTAAGGGAATCTGTGCTTTCATTTCACTTGTAAAACTGGGATTGTCAGGCAGCACGAGGAGTTGAGGAGTACTTGAAGGAGATGTGAGAATGCTCTTGTTTTCCAGAAAGACTCCTGGAGCAAGCGGTATTTATTTCACATTCCAGTGTAGGAAGAGATGCTGCTTGTTCCTTCAAATCCATGTTTGCAGTCTACTCCGTGATAAGAGATTACTGGGAAGCAGAAATACTGCATGGCATTATCTGTGTTATGCAGAGGAATACTCCTGTGGTTACATTTTTTCTCCTTCTCATGAGGCTGATGGCCAAATGAGGGGACACCATCATGGATCACCTCCCCTCTGACCCTTCACTCAGACATAACACAGTCATTTGAAATACGTATGAAATGTTTTACTCTCCTCCTTTCAGAGGTTTTACACATAAAATTGCCCTTTCCTGCCGAAGCCAGCATCTCACAATAGTTTGTAACTCCGCAGCACAGCTTTTATTGTCTATTTCTGGTTTCTAGGAAGAAAAGGGACAGTCTTTTCTGAATCCCTGAGCTCTGAGTGGGAGATCTTCTCTAGAGACACCAGAGTAGGTGGCTTGGGCTTGTGTATTTCTGCAACGTATGTGAAGTGACTGTGATTAAATCTGCCAGTGTTTGGCTAAATGCGCATTCATTCACTCAGAATTATGCTCTGCAGTCTTTATTAGTGCCCAAGCAAACTAAACCCATGCAGTTTCCTCTCTGGATCCTATCTTTTATCTAAGCAGTAGCATTGGAAACATTCAAAGACCAAAAGAGCTGCAGTTCCCTCCTCTTCTGTGAAGAGATTGTGCCATTAGAGACCTTTTTTTTCCCCTTTTTAATACCAAAGAACTGGAGCTGTGTTGCATTTATTTATACCGTGCTTTGAGCTGTCCAGAACAACTCCCACAAAGCTCATGGAATCAGTAAAATCAAACAGCAGAGGGAAACTGAATATTCAGCAAGGCTGCACACCAGTGAGCAGTCAAGTGAGGCCCATCAGGATCTACCCAGAGTGGATCTGTCAGGGTGCAGCAGCAGGGCCCACAAGGATGCATTCAGTCTTGGATATTGGGAACCAGTTCCTGGAGCTTCGGGAAAGTAGTGGGGTGATTATGCATAGACGTGATGGTCTCCTTTAATATTCACTGTGATCTTTTTTGCTGGTATAACCGCATTGAGGCCAAGGTGAAGCAGCATAGGAGATGGAGGGGTGCAGGACTTCTAGGGTGTTGTCTTGGTTACTTAGTTTTACACTAGTGAGAAAGGAGCACCAGCTCTTTCACATTTCAAGAGCAGAACAAAATGAGCCCTTACTCAAATACTTGGATCTGGCCTTCTCTTTTTAGGTTTGAGTTGGGATTTTTCCCTCTTTCTTCTTTATGGACACAAAATGTTCAGCAGCATCATGAGCTATGTCCCTGGTTCCAGGTAACCCTCGCCCCTTCACTGTCCTGAATGGCCAGTAGTAACAAAATGCTCTGTAAAGCTGCACTTGGGGTTTTTCCTGCAAAAGGAAAACTCTTCCAAAACTTAGCTCCTTTTTTTTTTTAGAGAGAAAAAATGTCAGCAGCTGTTGGAGAGGATACAGCCATGATCTAACAGAGAGGACAGGACCTCTGGAATCAGAAACAGTTCCACAAGCTGCAACGTATTAACATAAGGGATAAAGGGTGACAGTGCTAATGCTGCTAGAACATGGGTTTTATTGGGTGAATGAGATTCTCAAGCATCACCCATGGTGTAAAGATTTATGCTGTCTAAACATACACTGCAGTAATTTATGTAGTAGTAGGATTTAGCAGATGAAGCAGACATTGTGGAATAACTGCGTTCATTTTCTGGCACTTTCCAAGTTTATCCTAAAGAGGATCTACTGTGGAACACCTAAAAGCAATATCTTTAATACTGTGCTCATCTCCCAGCTCTTTGTGGTCTTAAAGCACAACCTGAGAATCTATTTTGTCCCATTCTCCCCGGAATCCAGATTCCAGGTTTGCATAAATCCGGTGCATTCTGCTTCTGTGGACTCTTAAGGATTTATTGTTAAATGACTTTTTAAACATTCAAATTCTTGGATATTCTAGGCATGGCACAGTGTGATTCCCAAATGGACATCTACTCCCCTTTTCCCTCCATGGAAAGAGGAGAGAGTTAAGTTCGAGATTTGTTGCAGCTGGACTGTGCTCAAGCTGATGGGAATGTAGTGATAAGAGGCAAAGAATTTGAATTTATGACATTTTTCTTCCTTTCCTGCTGCTGAGTCCTGCAGTAATTTCACTGAGCTCATGTGTCCTTCCTAGGGCAAACAAAATGAATGCATTGGAAAACATCTCATCTAAAGGTTCTAATAAAATGGGCATGGGTAATGAAATAACTCCTGCAGCCTGTGTGTGCTGTACTACAGTGCAAACAGACGTGCCCAGGGTGTTCTGCTGGAGCTGAAGAAGGGTGTGGGAGACTCATGGGCTCTGAGAGCTGTTTCCTACACCTTCAGGAGCTGGAAGCAGCCTCTCTGTGTGTGGCTGCGGCTCAGCCCTACCCTGACCCAAAGGGCTTGCTGAGGGATGGAAGGGTAACTTGTCCTGTGTTCTCTCACTCGCCTGAGGCTTCTGTGTAGCACCAGATACTGCATTGACCAGGCTTATGTGAATAGCTGCCTGGTGGTAACAGCATTTCCTTAGCTGTAGGGAGCTGTGTGCAAACCACATTTAAGCAGGCCTAAATACTAAAGTTCTGTGTGTTTTCCTGTAGGAAATTAGCAAAAAACCTCATCCAAGTGCTGTAAAATTGGAAGAAAACTTCAAACCATTGCAGGACAAGAAGAAGTATCGGCACAGACCTGAGCCTCTCTTCATACCTCCTCCTTCCTGCAACTTCAGCATGTCCCATTCGGGTGCCACCCTGTACCAGAGTCAGCTTCGCTCTCCCCGTGTCCTCGGGGATCATCTGCTGGACCGGACGCATGAGCTGCCCCCCTACACTCCACCCCCGATGCTCAGTCCGGTTCGGCAAGGGTCTGGTCTCTTCAGCAGTGTCATCACATCATCCCACAGCACCTCGCATGCTCAGCTGCCACTTACGCCCCTGACACCTACTCCACGGGTACTCCTGTGTCAGTCTAGTAAGTATTACACTTACAGAGCGGCAGCGTGCAGTAGATACCAGCTCTTGTGGTGTTCCCACATTAGTGATTTTCATGTGTATTCACATGCATGGCTGGTTCTGCTACTTCACTGGAAAAGTCCATCTTTATTGGGGTTTTTGCCTTGGATTTTGTTGAGGTGGTGTTAAAGCTTGAAGTGAATACAGGAGCCTAACCAGCAAGTAAGGCTGTGATCTTTCAGTGTGGTGTGCCTCAAGAAGGGACCACCATACCTCTAGTTACATCTGGGCCTTCTGAAGTGGCTGGGCCACTGGATCTGGCTTGAGATGTGGGGTTCATTTGAAGTATTTTCTTATGAAGCACTGAACAAAAAGGTGTCTAATCACACATGATCAGGGCAGTAGAAACTGCTACAAGCTAAGGCATTTCTGGTACCTCTAAAAATTTAGACAGTTTCTGCCTAAATGTTGATGAAGGGTAATTTTTGGTAACAGACCGGAGTAATGTTGATGTGAATGGGGAAGTGGCAATGCATCCACTGCATTGGTGGAGCATCAGCAGTGATACAGTTGTTACCAGAATACCCTTTTAAGCTCAAACACCAATCTCTGTTTCAGACAGTATTGATGGAAGTGTCATTCCTGTGACGCCTGGGCCTGGAGAACAGACTGTTGAACCGTAAGGAAAACCATACTGGTTTTGTCACTGCCTTTATAGATAGCTCCAGACTACAGAGTGTGGCTTAAGTGCTTTGAACCGGGCAGGTAGCGTTCAACTGCCTGAAATCACGTTGGGCTGGATGTATTTAAGGTTGCTCTGGATGATGGCTGAGGACATTGGAAGCAGAGTGGCTGTGAGAGGTGGAGATGTCATGGCTGAGAAATGCTGGGAGAGGCTTGATGGGAGCCACTGAAGGTGAAACAGCAGTTAGCAATGGGTGGGAAGAGGGCCATGAAGGACACATATGCTGTTCCAATACTGTTGTTTAGATAGATGGATAGATAGATGGATGGATGGATAGATAGATATTAACTGTGGAGCTCTGGAGAGGTGTTACTTGGTAGGTTCCCCAGGTCAGACTGCAGACAGGCTTGTCCCTGAGCAGTAATGTCTCTTTCTGCTGGAGTGCTGTTCTCTATTAAAGATACGGATCTGGCAGCTAAGCCTCTTGCTAGTCAGCACACTTACAGGCTAGTGGGTTGTCCACTAGGTAGGATGTCTCAGTGCAGTTTAAGTTATGTATTTAAACTTCAGTATCCCCCAAGAGATCAGTTCTATCTCTCTTCAGAATACCCCCCTGAGAGTCAAGCATTGCGTAAAGCAATCTGACACAACTTCCTGCCACGCCAGTGTAATGAAAGTTTAGTTGGAAACAAAAGGGAAGGCTGATGGGACTTCTGGGGGCTTTTTGGGGCACACTGTGTGGTTGAATACTTATTTATTTATTTATCTTTATAGACGAATCAATATTGGGTCCAGATTCCAGGCTGATATTCCTGAGCTCCAGGACAGATTGCTAATGGAGAAGGATGTGCACAAGGCTACTTTGGTGTGGAAACCGTGGCCAGAACTGGAGAACCAAGTCTTCCAACAAAGAGGTACAACGACTTGCTGGTTTAGAAGTACATCAGCCTGTGCCTGCTGAAGGAATTCACATGGATTTCTCATGTGTATCCTGTATAAAACGTTCAAGAGAGTATTATTTACTGAGGATGCAGAGCAAGAGACCAGAGCTGCGTGTTACAGGTTCACAGTAACAAATTATGTGGTGCCACTTATAGTGAAGTCAGGATGAAGTGCTTTCTGGCAGCCAAGGGGGAAGGATTGTTGCTGGGAAGTGGTGTCTTGGGGTGGTTTTGGGTACTGAACTGCCTTGTAAGAGCAGAGCTCACAGATTAGAGGCAGCTCCTGGGCCTGTTCTGTGACCATAACGGAGAGGAAATGTGACGGGCTCAGTGGCTTCTACCAGTCCTGAGCAGAGCTTGTTCCTGCTTCCAGCATGGTTCATTTCTGTTTCTCCACCCTGGCTGGAGCCTTCCTAGCACAGCAGCACCAGTGGCCTGTGCAAGCCACTGCTTACAGCCAGATCTCTGGCTCTGCAGTAGCCTGTCCCATCCCAGGGACTGCATTCTGCACATCCCATCACATCCCCTCCTCAGGGAGAGATCCTAAACCCAGGAGGTGAGGTGCTGGGGAGAGAATATGAAAGCTGCTGCCCTGAACGACATTGGTTTTGAGTGGCATTGCAGAACCCTTGGCTCTGGGTGTTTGACTGACAGGCTGGTGTATTAACAGTAAAATGCTGACTTGTTTCTCGCAGTGGAAGACCTTTTAAATATGAGCTGTTCCAGTGTGTTACCTGGTGGAGGAACTAACTCGGAATACGCTTTGCACTCTCTCTTTGAAGCAAAAGGAGATATTATGGTAAGATAAGAAGCTGAAAGGGGAGATGGGACCCTCTTCTGCAGATAAATTAGCATGCTTTATTAAATGGATTTAGATATGGTTATATAAAAAAGAGATTTCTGATTGATTTGCAGTGAATGACTTTTCCCTTTCATTCTCTAATAAATTTAAATTTCAAAGCAGTGCTTCTCTGAAGGCTTACTGTATATTTCATATAGATAAGATTACTTAGTTTATAGCCTTGGGGCTTTGACTGTGTCCCAGTACTTACTCCAGCCCTGATATTTCACAAGCTTTCTATTTGGTCACAGAGAGCTTAGTCTGTCCTC
Source organism: Coracopsis vasa (assembly GCA_026283785.1). Lineage (NCBI taxonomy): Eukaryota > Metazoa > Chordata > Aves > Psittaciformes > Psittacidae > Coracopsis > Coracopsis vasa. The sequence goes on along the minus strand of JANHGB010012092.1, from coordinate 6,500 downwards.
TCCTAGCCCTTATAAAAACCCTTTTCTGTAGCAGCAGTCATATCTACGTACTTGTTCAGAACTGTGAGGTAACTGCACACAGTCCTCATATAAATAATGCATTTCAGATATTTGCATTAGTTTTAGTGTTGGGAATGTTATTAAGTAGGGCAAAACATCCATTTTGCCCAGTGCTAGGGAAGGACAAGGCCCTGCACTGGTTCCTGGAAAGCCAATTTAAAACAAACTGCATCAGAACACAGGGCTGGAATGAATCTCACAGGATTGTCTAATACAGTGGGATTTAGCTTGTGTCCCAGTTTCCTTAGGCTTTGTTAGCTGGGTCTGAGACAGGAGGCTAAACTTACTGTCAGGATGTGAAATTTGCTATACAGGGGAGGTCTGCATTGTCAGAGGAATTATTTTAGGGATCCATAGATCATGTGTCTCCCTGATCCAAAGGAGGATTAACTATACTTGCTGTCATTCCTTACAGATGTTGACCTAACAGATGTTCTGAAAGCCTTTATGCTATAAATATTAATGCTATCAAACCAACCATTAAATATTAGTATTAATTATCACCACTATAAACATATTTGTATGTGGCAAGCAGAAGGGAGGGAAGAGCTGAAACTGCTAAGTAATAGCTGCATTTGTGCTAAGGCAGGACAAGGGGTGCTTTAGGTGCTCTGTGAGGTACATTGTTAATGGGCCTTGGAGTAATTTGATGTGATTTTGTATGGCAGAAAAGCAAAAGAGAAAATGAATTCATATCCTCATACCAAATAGTCTTCTAAATGCAGCCGTGGGCCTCAGCTGACTGCATTTGCTCATTCTGGTTTTCCCTGCTGTTTCATTTAGGTTACTCTTGAGAAGCTGCTGTTGAGGAAGCCAGTGAGATTGAAGTGTCATCCTTTGGCAAATTACCACTACGCCGGTAGGTTTCCCTCTGCTCTCTCTGTCTGCTGGTATCTAGAGTCCAAGGCTGGAATTCCAGGCTGGAGCATGGGATCACGCTGCACTCTCTGCACAGGGATGGCAGCATTTAATAGAGAGGTGATGTGGGCTATGCTGAGTGGTACTTCTGAAGCCTTTTGTGGCAAGTTTGGAAGTGTTTTGCCTGTCTGATGATGTACAGAAACTTTGCACCCATGTGGCTCTGTGGGGTTCTATAGATTTAAAACTGCCTTGAGTCACTCTTTTTACCTCTTTTAAAACTCCTTTTAAAACTGCTGCTATTAGTAGATCATAATTTACTAGCAGGAAGAGCTCCATTTTGTGGTATATACACATCTGCCATCATGCCTTCTTTTTCGTAGGTGATGGTGAATAAATGAATATGATAATCATGAGCATCCTTCCAAAGAGGCAGTGCTGTAACTCTTGCTAGTGTTTTAGTACCAAATACAGAGCCTTTTTTTGCCTGGATTTAGCCAAGAAGAAAGAGGTCTGGGGTGGTGACTTCTTTAACAAACACAACAGGAACTACATGTTGGTGATGAAGGAGAAGTGCTCTGTGGAATACACAAGGTGGTGTTAAGCCGCTGGACTCACATTACATCACCTAACCATAGGTGGGAAATGTGCCTCCTCTGCAGCCCTCCATGTTACTGCTTAATGCTTCGTAGTGGTTGACTGCTGCTTGGACACCCAGAATAGGGCTTTACATAAGAGATTTGAGACTATCTCCAGTTTTAGGCTCAGTAGGAAACAGGCCAGAAATCTGGTGGTCATTGTAATATACTCATTTCCAGTTCCAGTCATTGTGAGACACAAGTATAGAGACAAGCTGCTTCCCGCTGTAGCAGCTCACTGGGAAGACACCCAGGTAACAAGGACTCTCTTGTAAAGCAAGTCTTTAACCTCTTGGCCTGAGAACAAGAATAGAAACACGTTTGATGGCAGCTGATAATGAGAGTGGATGCATGAATGTGAAGCTCAGGTTTTGAGTCTTGTCTGGGGGAGATGCTCAGTGCCTTTGATAATAGCTCTGTTGTAGTCCAAAGGGTGAATATGGGGTGGGTGGAGAAGGACATCAGTCAGGAGCTTTGACAGGGGTCTCTTGTATGAAGAGATGACACCAAATCGTGTATGAGACAGTCCAGGGCATGAGAGCAGGAAGGTGAGGAGCTGTCACAGCAGCTTCATCCTCAGTGAGCAATCTAATTAGCAGAGCAGATAAGACACTTCTGCCTATGTGGCAGAGGAGGAGGAACAGTCTTTACTGAAGCACCTTCAAAGTAGCTTCAGAAGGTGCAGAGAGAAGCCAGGAGAGGCTATTTTGTTTAATCTTCCACATGAGATGATGCTAATCCTTATTAACTAGCCCTGAGACCTGTGGTCATCAGTGTATTCCTATTCCTTAAGCAGTAAAGGAAGTTTGATTCTGTTTATCACAGCATGAAACAAAATCTCACCAGTCTGGATTTAAGTACCATAAAATAACAAGATAAAGCAATACTTATTAATGCTCCTGAATGCAGCATGTGATTGGAACTTGCATTGACAGCCCCGCTCTAGCACCATGCAGCAGCTCTTGAATAATAGCTCATTTGTGGTTGATAATCAGCCACCTGAGGCATATGGGAAGTTCTTGCAATCTAGTGCATGAATAGCTTAATGTAACTTCAAGTGGCATTTGTGGGGGTTAATTCTTTGGGCTTTCTGCTCCATACTCAGAAATTGCAGCTCTCGCTTGTCACCGCATTTAAAGGTGAAATAACTGAAACAGAGCATGGCACTGACTCATGAGCATTAACTGATAGCACAATCAATCCAAATTCAGCCTTAGCATTACCCTTGGACAAGGGTATAAGTGAATAGGTTGCCTCTGTAATCTGTTGGCTTGTGAGGGAAGCGAGTTGTAGAACTTGAGGCTTTTCTGTTGTGTGCTGAGAGAGCTGGGCATGCTGACCCAGGGTTGCTTGGGAGAACACCCTCATCTCTTTGCCCTAAAGCTTTGCTATCTGTCGGGATGGTGTTCTAGGGAAGACAGAGGGAACATGTATCTAATACAAGAGGAGCGCTGTGGCAAGCACTTGAAGTATTTGCACTTGAAGAGTGGAATTTCTCAGGTCCGAAGTTGTTCTGCAGTGAGAATTGCAGGAGAAATGGCCTCTGAAATAAAGTGCTTCAGGCAGCCTGGAAACTTCTTGTACCTACTGTGATCGGGAGTGGATCAGACCCAGCATATGCTGTATGTGATGGATTTGAGCCACCTCTCAGGCTGACTCCCTGGGTGCAGGTGTAGCCCCCTTGGAATTGACAGGTTGGGTCCAAAGCCCCCAGATTTGTAGGAGATATTTATAGTCAGTGAATCAGTGCAGAGACAACAGGGCCTGTAAAACAAAGTGTCCAATAAATGTCTGAACATAAAGATGAGCTTCCAAATTTGATCTGTATTCCAAAGTCCAAAATTCTTCCTTGCTGCATTGCAGATCTCTCTCTATACACGTTCTCTGTATCTCCCTCAAGCTAACAAGAGCAAAAGCGGTTTCCCAGCAACCAGAGTTAAAAACAGCTTTTCTTCTGTTTCTTTTCCTACACAGGATTTATTCTATTAATTAGGTTACTTCCAATTAACCCGCATAATCTTGCAAGGGCCTCTGCTAATACCACAGCTATTGGGGAAATGCTGTAAGGCCTGAATCCTCCATGGGTGTACAATAAAATCAGTTCATAGAAGTGATTCTATAGTATTTCTTTTCCAGGAGAGTGGGGCAGAGGCAGGAGAGCATGACTGACTAGAGAGGTTTGCCAAAGCCTAAAATCTCTCCTTTGGTGGTTTTATGCCTTTTAGAGTTATAGTTTGGCACAGTAGAGCAGGCCACTGGACTGAATTGGTGCATTTGCCCCTGCCCAAAGGGGTGAAAAATCAAATCACTGGCAAGCAGTGCAAGGAGGGGATGATGGTGGCTCAGGGTGGGAAAGATGGCGAGGCAGTGTGTCAGCAGAAAGATCTTTGGGTGCTAACAGGATAAATAAAACTGGCTTGGAGCCAGGGCCTTTCTCTGACGTTGGAGAGAGCTCTAGTGTAAATCTCAGTGGAAATTACAAATGTGTGCTGGGAAAGCCTGCAGCAAGCAGGTTGCAGGGAAGTTAATTTAGTAGTTTTCAACATATGAAGGAGGAGTGAGACACCTGCTCTGAGATTGCGAGCCTGGGAGCTGGCACTGAGAAACAAAACACTTGCAGTTAATCAAATCTGTGCTTTTTTTTATAGGCAGAAGTAACCTGCAGAGTTCAATGCCATGCATGGTGCCAAGCCCAAGTCAGTTGAGTTCAGTGCAGAGGCAAGCATTTCTATGGAGAGTGGTGGCTTTGACAGGAATGTTAGGGATTTCTTTGGGTAAAAGTTGTACGTGTTCAGAAACTTTCAGACAGACTGAAGGAGAATTTTCTCATGGTGAAAGTCATTTCAAAGGCATCTGCTTTATAGCTTCTTGCATATCCTTCTTTAATGTATGTAATGCTGCCCACTCGTACCAACAGGACACTGCTTTGATGCAGTGTAGCAATCTTGTGTTCCTTCTGTTTGACTAAGACTGAGGAGGAACAAATTCATTTCAATCTGAATGTTGATTTCACATTTTCATGGCCAGTTAGGCTGGAGAAGCAGACCCAGAATAACAATATTGGAAAGTTTTATGTACAGCTTCCATTAAATGTTCATAAACCACTTTGTGTGTACTGCACATTGCTACAATATCTACTTGTGACCTCTGTTATAGAGGATTTGAGTGCCTTACATCAAGCCATGCAAGTGAAGAGCTGCAAAAGGACCTTATAAGAGTTATGATGTGGAGAATGAAATAATAGGTGACTTCCATGTAGTTGAATGTAAAGTGGCATATATGGGAATAAGTAACACAAGCTTTACATATAAAATTGAGCTCTGTGGTGATACTTCTCAATTAGAATGAGACTTTGGGATTGCAATGCTAGTTTTATGAAAGCATCTGCTCTGCATTTTACAGCAGCTAAAAAAAACCCAAGTCAAATGTTAGAATAGAGAACATGGTGATACCACTGTGCGAGTCTGGATTGCTTCTGTGTTGAGTGTTATGCACCCTTCTGCTCTCTTCATATCTATAGGCTTGCTTTAGTAACGGAAGAGGTTCAGAGAGGGACAGCAGTAATGGCCATGAGAGGATTGCATGGCCATTACAGACAGGTCATGCAATCCTGGACAGCATGGATGTGATGGTTGGAATTAGGTTACTTTCTCTTCCAATTGAAGAACAAAGGGTCCTGCAGTGAATCTACAGGGAGCCACGAGCCAAAGAAGAGGAAATGGTTCTTCATGCAAAGGGGTTTCTTGGTCTACGAAACTCCTTGGCAAAGGATGGTTTGGGTGCAAGAAGTTCAATTGGTTGAAAGGAAGAGCGGGTCAGCACTTACAATGATAATTACTAAATAAGCAAATTGCAGCAGACTTGGGAAATCCCCTGCACTGGAAGTGGTCAGAGGTTAGGAAAACTTCAGGAGAGGCATTGTATCTGCTTACCCTGACCTTATTGCTGCCTATGCAACTGCCTGTGGCTGCTGCTGGAGACCAGATACTGGTTAGATGGACTTGAGGACTAAGTCACTACAGCCATACTTGTATTTGGGTAGCAGCATGTGCTTGAGGTTTTCCAGTTTCTGTTACTGATGTGATGTCAGCATAAAGATGGTGGGGTTTTATCATTTATAATGAATTCACCCTTTTCTTTAAGGCTCTGACAAATGGACACATCAAGAAAGGAGGCTGTTCAAAGAGGCACTGTCCACCTACAGCAAAGATTTCATATTTGTACAGAAAATGGTAAGGATATTTCTGTTCTGTCAATGGGGTTTTTTTCTATTTGCTGTATTCTGTTCCCCTTCATTTACCCTCCAGTGCCAGACCAGCTCCTTGCAGGCATAGAGCCAGCCTTGGTTATGAGAACTCTGATAGAAGTAATATAATCCATTTGGTGTACCTGTGCCTGCAACTGCAGCACCAGTAAAAACCAGATAGAAATAAACAAATCAAACTTGTTCCTCTTGTTATTCCATGTGAAAGTCTTCACACCTGGAAGCCCGAGTGATGGCATTGTGTGTGTGTGTGGAACAAGCACGGTGTTCTGCTGTCATCTCTGTGTTCTCTGGCAGTCTGTTAAAATGTACCTGAGTCACTGGCACTGAGCTCTGTGCCAGAAAAGGTTGAAACCTCTTAATAAAGAGGGGAATGTTTGGGCTTCATTTTCATGTTGTGCCACAAAGTAGAAAAGACAAGGTGTGTACATCTCGGGACAGAATTCCTTACTTGTTAGCTCAGATGTGGCAAAACATTGGGGTTTATGGGAACCACGTTTTAATTCCTAGATTTCTCAGTGATATTGTACACTTGAGCTACAAAAGTATGTTCTCAATCATGTTCCGACTAAAGTCTAGAGAATCCCAGAGAAATGAAATGAAGCTGGAGCGGGGCCAGAGAAGGGCAATGGAGCTGGTGCAGGGCCTGGAGCACAAGTGTGATGGGGAACGGCTGAGGG